>CAJHUC010002940.1:0-148865 GCA_905146915.1 Ostreobium quekettii
AAAGATGTACTTCATACCATGGACAGTGCTCCCACACACACCTTGCGGCCTTGTGGGAGTTTTGTTGATCACACATGATATGTTGCGCACCATTTCAAGAATAGGTTGAATGAAAAATTTGGATGCAAGAACAAGAATTAATAGGAACAACACGGTGTGGACACAGCAAATATGTTTTGATTATGCAAAATACCTAAACGAACAATATCGAATATGCAATTTGCGAGTCCTTGCACTCCCCAATATTTTCTTCTTCTTTTAGATGACCTAAGAACATGTTGACTTCGGCATGCTGTCATTTCTGTAATCTAAATTAGTTTTATGTGGTTCATTTGTTGACGCAGCTGACTTTGAATCACTGTTCTGGCGGAACTTGCCACATCATCTGTGTTTGAAATATGTCATGAATTCAATTTGTCAATTGGATAATCAACGCAAGCATTTTGACAGTTTTCCGCAGGAAACAGCACTTGCACCAACTGAACAACTGGCGGTTGACGAGTTACGTTAATTGTTTAACTGGGGCCAGATTCTTCTGTCTAAAACATTCACAATGCAGATTCGGGTATTTGGACACTGACCATTGCCCCTCCTGAGCTCAGGAGGGGCAATTCTTCGAACAAATGCTGCCCAAATATCGCAGCTGCCCTCATTCGTTTCAATTCCGTTCGACCAATTTGTGGAGCACTCATTTACAGCTTCCTTTTTTAATGCGGAATGCATTTATTTAATTCAATGATAGACGAGCTTCAACCTAAATTCGGGTTTAATTGTAACTCCAATTGCCAAAGTTGGAAATTAGGAACATTTCTGTTTTGGATTTACATTGAAATTAGGAAAAAAGCGCAGAAGTGGCGTAGATCGCCATTCCTCGATGGGATTTTGCCGGCAAAATGGCTTCAATAGTCTGATGCTGCTTCAGAACCATTCCTCTCTTCTCAAGAAAACAGTCGCCGACGGCTGACCGTCGGCCACGGCACCCCATAATTCTGGCGCATCGGTTGAGCGCCGTCACCCCTCTTACGTAAGAGTATGCAGGAGCTCCCCTCTTATGTAAGTGTATACAGGAGCGCAGTCACCCCTCTTATGTAAGTGTATACAGGAGCTCATACACACCGTCGAATAGCCGGACGGCCCATCTACGGATGCCGCCGTTAGTGAACTCCTGTCCAACGGAGCCAGTCCCGGCGCACGGTGCGTGGTTGGCGGCGATCTGGACGGATGCAACGTCCTACACGTCGCCGTGGCCAACGACATGGAGAATGTCACGGCGATGCTGATGACCGCGGGCGTCAACTCAAGTGCGGGGTGCGTGGATGGGTACACGCTGCTGCACTTGCCGCCCGAGGGGACGCGGCGCGGGTGGCGCGGCTGCTGCTGGAGGCCGGCGCCGCCGTGGACGCGAGGGACATGTTTGACCGGACGCCTCTGCATTGGGCGGCCGACAGGGGCAGCACGGGAGTCGGGCGGTTGCTGGTGGACGCCGGCGCCACCGTGTATGCGAGGAGCTGTAAACAGTGGACGCCTCTGCACTTCGCGGCGTGGCGCGGGCATCTGGAGGTCATGCGGCTGCTGCTGGGCGCCGGCGCCGCCGTTGACCCGAGGAACTTTGAACAGTGGACGCCTCTGCAATTCGCGGCGTGGATGGGACATCTGGAGTTCGTGCGGCTGCTACTGGAGAGGGGCGCCGACATCAGGGCAAGGAACGATGGCGGGAACGCGCCTGGGGGCATAATCTGATTATCATTCTTTAGCTCCGTGTGCAAGGATAGAACGACCGTGGAGACGTTGCTGAGGCCGGATGGGTGAGGCTCGGAGGGGAAGGCGATGGCGGGGCCAGCGACCCTGCCCCGACACCTTCCGAACCTGAAGGATTGCCCCTGCTTGAACGGCACTGAGTGAATAGGTACAATACAACAGGGCTAGTGCAGTACCCATACAGTAGCGGTAAGCAACTTCGACGTAACTTCCCCCGGGCAACGTTTCTGCAGAATTAACTTGCAACGACTTGGAGAATTTCGAACGGGCACCGAGGCCAATGAGGACCCGAACGTCTAGGCTCGGCACCAGCGGTACCTTTTCTGGCCACGGCTGCCTCGAGATGACGGGCGCCAATAGACTGGTTGGTGCGTTGCTGCTGTATCGCAGATGGCGACATTTCTTGCCATGTAGGAGAAACGCGAGGGAAGGACAACTGTAACAATTCGTAATGGCTAACTGGGTTAGAGGATATTTGGATTGTGCTGGCAGCAGCGCCTTCTCTCCCTTAAAATGTCGATGATTTGACGCAAGGTTGTGAACAGAGCTAACGCTATTGTAAAATTGGCGCTATGTTGCTTTGCCTATGAATGTTTCAACAAAGAATGGTGCCGAGAGGCTGGAAACGCACTGGTCCGGTTACTCGGCCGGTGGCTGGCCGCATCATCAGGACCATGAAGAACCTTGCGAGCGCCCGAGACAGACGTGCTCATGCACCAGCGCGTTTCGTACTGGCAGTTGCCATCAGTATTTGACCATATGCACCAAATCATGCAAATTGAGGACTGGCCCTACAAAGTAGGCGAACTGCTTACAAATTGTATAGGATCCCACAGTGCCCTGTGCCTCGCAGCCCTTCACTGCAGCTGGCTGTAGCTATCAGTAGTTCCCATTCGGCAGGTGTCCAATGCGAGAATGGCTGCCTTGCAGTGATTTTGGGAAATCACGGATTGTGATTCCAATATTGGAGGTTTACGTTGCTGGCATCATGCAATGGTCATAGTCGCCCTCGCTGGGTGGGGTAGATGTGCGGCGGGAATTACGCAGGTTAAGGCTATGATTCTATTGTGATTCTGTACATCGCTGCGGTTTCCTACACATGCCAATGAACAATGCTGGCAATTTATCAGTCAATCACTTCATTCCTCCTTCAACAGGCAGTCAGCCGGTCCGTCGAGCATTCTCACATTGCGCTAGCAGAAAAAGGACCAAATAACACTTTTGCGAACACACACAAAACACATTTCATCAAAGTTTTGTACGGTAAGAACACAAAAATAACGCAAACCCGTAAACTTTGCACACGTTTGAACACGTGTTATTTGGACCCTTTTTCCCAGTGTTGAGGGTGATGTGTTGTGTAACCATTACTCGGAGAGGGTCCAGCCGGCACATGTCTAGTCTGCACACTGTGTACGAAATGCAGAAGTTCCGCGGAATCTGTGGATGCACTGATGCGCTCAAAAAAAGACTCCCTGGTTTTCTCTCTAACGGCCATTGCATCGCTCTGCCCCACAAGAAAAGAAATTCAAAAAGAAACGACAATGAAAAGTGAGAAAAGGAAAGAAAAAATAAAAAGAAAATGCAAAAGAAAGAAAGCGGAGTGGAGTTCACCAAGCAGGCAGTAGTGGAGTGGCTGTTGGTATTAATGCAAGGGCGTCGCACGACCCGATCAAAATGGCTCTGAAATCAGCATTCCCTTCATGTCTGCTTTCAGGTCTTGGAAGGGGGATTTCATATGCCAAAACTCTCTATACCTATGTACCAATAGTAATTTATAAAAGCCAATCCGCCGATTGCATATTCACACGGCAGTTGCGCACCTTGAAGGAACCGGTCCGCTGGGCAATGCCGCGACCTGGTTTTCGAAAACTGCCTTTGCCCCAGAATAGTTTTTTTTTACCATGAGTCCTTGCCCCAAAACAGGCCGCGGTGGCAAATTTATACGAATCAGTCGGCAACTTAGGATAAATTGAAAAGCACCCTGTCGGGCCGCAAATTACTCATTCCATTAAATACAATGGGATATTGATGCAGCAGCACGAGCTAACACCCCATGAGGCCCAGAAACGAGCGCGAATGACACAGTGACCCGGAAGACGGGTGAAAGAAGAACTTCTCTTCTACGCTGATAAAGGGATCAGAGGGAGTCGACAGGCAACGGTGGCGCCACGGTATACCAGAGAGGAACAAGGCATTGATGCACGCACGGCATTGACGTTCGTGACAGCCCTCGGCACGTCAAGCCAGGCTGCGGGGCGGTCCGACACACCGGAGTCGTACTCGAACAGGCAGGGACACGTCCAGGGCTGCAACAGGCGCGACAGTTGCGAGACGGCGCATCTGCGGTCATGCGCAGGCATGTCATTGCATGTGGTCAAGTGCGTAGGACCGCCAAAAGGGGGTTCCCGTGTGTGGCGATCGGAGCAAACCCCATCACTTGCAATTGGAGCGCGCCGGCTGATCGACGGCGGGGGCGCGCGGAGGCCGATGGTCTCGGGTTGAAGGAGGGATCGCTGTGAAAAGCGTGCTATGTGATTCGCGGAGGAGGGGAAGGCCTCGCGGCCTGGGCGAAGGGCTGGGGTATGGTGGGCGGCGGGGCGGTAACGATCACAGTCCGTGGATTTGGGCATCTACAAGGGCCTGTATATCATGCGTTCACATTCTGTGGAACAGAGCTGCGCGCGCTACTACGAAAATGGCTTGAAATATGTCATCTATAGTTTCGCCAAGTGGGCCATGTACAGCGCCAGGAACGTCGTCCGCCGTTCTCGCATCGAAGCTAGTCCCCACATCACAACATCAAAGTATCTCCACACCAACGGCATCAACCACTGTCGCTTATCGCGCTCGAGCTGACCCAAGCCAAATTTCCTCCAGCCCACGAGCCCCGCCGCAAAAGCAACCCCACTCGATTGGCGCCTCCCAAAGCGTAGCTCCCAGCTGTACCTCAGTCCGAGCATTGGACGGCGCTCCTGAGAATGCGTTCCCTTTCGCCGAAGGTCACTGAAGTCGGTGAAGCCGGCCTGCCAGAACACGAGTGGCTGGAATGTCCGTACGAAAACAATCTGCCTGGATGGGTGTGAAGAGACTGTTCCGAGGTCTGCTGGGCCTGGGTTATCTTTGCTGCAAGAGGTGCTCCGGCCAGGTGTTCTGACAGGACGCGCAGCTGAGCATGCTTCTGTATAAATGATCCTGCATGTGGCTTCTGCAGCATAAGAACCGAATTCCAGGAATGTGGTTGGGCCGGGGCAAGGGATGTGTCCTTGACAGGCTTGGGTTTTACGCCGTAGGAACTGTCGAGTTTACGTTTTTCTCCGTAAGAACGCGCGAAAATACGTAAACGCAAAGTGGGTACAGCTCCTGTACATAAGGACAATGCATACAGACTTAGGGGGTCAGAGGAGTGGCAGCCAGCCTCCTTGGAATGGAGAGAAAGCGAACTTTTGTTTCACGCCATCGTTACATTTGCTGAGGGCGAGGTGGGTACTGAGTTTTCGGTGCTGAAAGAGTGGGAAGACTGATCATTGCATGCGATTTTCGTATTCAACCTGGGTACCACAACAAGCGGCAACAACGTATACACTGCCGCAATATCAGTCCCTTTTCCAAATTTGTCTTTACGGGTAAAACCGTAAGTGTAAACGCAAAAACCAAGCTTGGTTTTTGAAGCAACTGGCCAGCTTTCTGAGACATGCGAGCGGTGCTGTTGAATCGCTTCATTTGTCACAGAGGCCGCCAAAGTCTCTGGGGCATTTGGATGGGCTTTCGAAAGAAGTTAGGCGCAGTCTTGTTCTTGCAAAGACTGCTTTACGATCACTGAGGTCACCTACTGGGACAACGGTAATTGGCAATTCCAGCAATTTAAAACGAGCTGCAAGTAACGGGTGAATTGAGAATTACCCAAGGAAAAGGGAGTTTGATGATCTACAGCCACGCCACGCTGTCTGATGTGGATGACCTGAGAGGATCACCCAAGCGCACGGGGACTGGTGATTTAACAAAATGACATTCTTTTCAATGTGGATGGACTGAGCAGCATTGCCCAGCTGGGCACCCTGCAGGTGGTTGGGAATTTGGCGATCATGAACAATGCCATGCTTTCTAGTGTGGAAGGCCTGACCACATCACCCAGGTCAAAGGGGAGCTGTTGATTGGTTACAATGGCATGCAACCTGAGTGGTCTGAGTGCCGTCACAGAAGTGAATGCAGATTTGGTTATTGAATTGAACAACACGACTTCCAATGTGGATAATCTGAGTGGGCTTGTGAATGGGATCCTGGTGATAATGGCGAACGGCATGATTACTAATGTGAGTGGCCTGAGCGACATCACTAATGTGAAGGGGGGCATTGGATATCTTTTCAAATAATGGGCTTTCCAATGTTCATGGCTTCAGCGATGTAATACTGGTGGCCGCCTGCGTCCATGGATGGGGACTTGGTCATTGAGTCGAACAAAATGCTTCACAACCTAAGTTGTTTCGGCAACATTGAAAATATGGATGGTTATTGCATAATCAGAGACTGTTCGATGGTCGCCCGAGTTTGTCTGAGAAGATGGTTGTCATCAATGGAAGCCTCTAAACTGACTATGTTCAACTTAGTGAACCTTTTCTTTCCACCAATTCTAAGGGTGGCTGCTACAATTACTACAGTGATCTGGAAGACTTTGAAGTTTATTTTCCTGCCTACACCTTGCAGCCAAGTCATGCACAACTTGGGGGATCCTTGGTACTTAAGGGCAGCAAGAGGCTATCCCTCTCATTTTCGAGTTGCAAAGTATATGCAGTAATGCTGTGGAAGTGTGCAGTATTGCGATTGACAACAACGTGTTACAAGCGTATGGCAACAGCCTCTCTTCATTCAACAATCTCAGCGGCCCCTTGGAAACTGCTCTGTACATCATAATAACTGCTGACGAAATCAGTGGGTTCGACAGACTGACGTCACTGAGAGGAGTGGAGGGTATTGGACAGGACCGATTCCTCGGTGGTATGGTCATTGCGTATAACCCAAACTTAAAGTCTGTGAATGGATTTGATATTCTCGAAAAGGTAGAGGGGGATGCAGAAATACTTGGGGACAGCGTTCTCGTCTACATCAGTATGAAGAGCCTGGTCATCGTGGACTGGAAGACAACCATGTCACCAAACGCTGAAGGTTTTAGCTTTGGAATCAAAAGAAGCACATCCCCTATCGCTAAGCAGGCTGCCGGATGCGGGAGAGCAAGGTTGCAATTGCATCAGCGTTTGTGACTCGTTCGGTCAAGGATGCGCAGTGTGGGTGTTCTAACTGCGACGTTGATAAGGTCGCCATGATTGGGATGTTGGTTTGTTGTCGCTCTTGTTGATGAGCTACCTCGCATTGAGGTTTTGCTCCCCTTACAAGGAGAGAATGTCGTTGGACAAACTGAGAAACATGTTGCAGCCCATTTACTGGCAACGGCTGATGTGCAGTCTGATGCAGTCTTCATTGTGACAGTCTTCATTCGTTGGGACTCTAAGCCAAGAAGAAAAGGATGGCCGGCAGTGATGATGTACATGGAAGACCTCTAGCTTGAGGATTGCGGCGCAGGAAATATCTCAGTTGTTTGCAGCGGTTGCGGTACTTGGGGGATTGAAGACAATACGTACCGATCAACATGGAAGCGGGGAATCTCTGCCGCTCATGGACCACTTAACAGAGGAGCAATGTAAAGGAAACCTTGATTGGCTGCTGTTGCTTCCCGGCCTCCTGTTCCTGGATGTCGAAGTCCTCAAGTATTCTCCTGGGGAAGAAGCCTCACAGTGAATGGCATTAGGATGGGAAGCGTGACGAATCGCCACGCCCCTACTTCACTTGGGTGGCCATCATTGCTGGCTTGTTGGATGATGTGCCGCAGATGGCGTTGCAAAAGCATTCATCACCTGCATTGAAGATCGCGAGGGATGGGCGATCACTGGGGCGATGGCATCTTTGACTCTCTCAGCGGCAGACGCCATGGTGAAGATTGTATTTCCGCTGCTGATAGGGTGGCTGATTCCAGATCCGCAACATATCACGCGAAAAAATGCAATGGCCAAGCGATGTGATAGATGCAATCGGCTGCTCCCAACGAATAAGCTTGTCCTACAGGGACTTGGATGAATAAATTTTCGCTGTAGGGCGACTGAGGTGAATTAGTAGATGCTGGACGAGACCTCGCTCCGTTTGGAGCTGCAATTGAGCGCACATTGATTGACGGAGGTCAATTTGGTTATATTAACGCTCACAACAGTTATGCGTAATGTGGAATTTAAACTGTGTTGGGAAGGACGCTGCTTAAACTTTCGTTCCATTTAGCTTTTGCATCTGATGGACAGTCCTGCGGGGAGAGATCAACGGCGTGGACGCCAAGAAATTACATCTGCCCTTTTGGGGCGAGCTCTATCAAGCCGTCCAAGTGGCCATGGGCTAGCAGAGGCTCACTTGCACTGGAGTCGCAGCTCGCGCAATACCTCGGTTCCCACTCTTGAAAGCAGAGCGCCACTGAAAATTTCGCGGAATGACTTGAACGGACTTTCAAGAGTTTGCTTGTTCCAACGAACGTGTAACGGGAGAGCAATGACATCGGTGACAACAGTGTTCCTTGTACGGTTGCTGTCGCCTATTGCGGCCCCCCCAAGACACCGGCGGCCACACCCGTTGTGGAGCGCAAACACATCCCGTCCAGTACAACAACGTTATGCCGTTAACGTTTGAAAGCTGATTGACAGACGCGAACGGACCGATTCCGCACTGACCAGGCCCCAGTCCGACCGTCGACGCCCTTTTCAGCGTCGGCTGCACGTCGCGAGGTCACGTATGTAAGAAGTCGTGGTGACGACGATGAGGAGCAGACGCGTGGATGCTTGACGTGTTGACAGTTAAGTTGATAGAACACGTTGCGCCCAAGCCTTGGACGGATGGATGCTGTCAGACAACGGCGCGCGGCCCGTCCTGTGGGTCGCGGGCGCCGCCCTGTTCGGTCCGACGTCCAACAAGCACCAAACGTTATCAAGCGTGCGCTGGGCCACCACGATGGTCTGGGGTTCCGAAAGAGGAGGGACCATCGCGGGCACAAAGGGTGCCTAGGGGCGCTTCTCCGGCCAAGTCGCCACGCCTTGACGCCCGCTGGAGCGCTCTACCACTCGCCGGCGCTGGGCAGTGGGTGGCGCTGAGCATCGGCCTACGTTTGAGTGATCAATCGGAGAGGTGCGGAGACATCGACCCAGGATGGCTTGGGACGCGGAAGCGACTTGTCCGCCGGCCGCGTGCCCTCCTCGGCGTTCTGCAGCCTCAGCTGGTTTGTCGTCTATCGTTGCCCATTCACCTGTCTTGCACCTGAGCACGTCGAACTGGGGGGCGATCATCGGACACCCGGGAGGCAATTGGGGTCGATTCTCCACCGCCTCTTCAACAGTCCGTGATTCCAGGCACAGGACAGTGTTCCTGAAACTGGGTTCCCTTTGCCGCAGGGCCCCCGCGTCAGCCGAACCAGCCAGCTAGTTGAACTTTTCGCAGGAATGACCGCACGAAAGCAATCTTCCTCGATGGATGCGAAGACGATATTTCGTGGTTTGCTGGGCCTACTGTGCGTTGGGATCATCTTTGCTGCAAGAGGTGCTGTGGCCAGCTGCTCTGACCGGACATTCAGCTCCGCATGCATTTGTCTGGATGATCCTGCATGCGTTGTGATGTTTGATACCCAGGCATGTGACTGTGCTGGGGGAAGAGACTTGTCCTTGCAACAACTCGCCGCGATTTTGAGAGGTACCAATGGTGTTGTTGAATCACTGTACTTATCAGGCAAGCGGCTGAGATCGTTGGAGCTATTGGACGGGCTTCTGACTGAGGTGAGGCGCAATCTAGTTGTTCTCAATACTGGAATACGATCTTTGGGACCGCTCGCTGGGATAACGGTTGTTGGAAATAACCTTCCAGCAGACGCAAGCAACATGCAGAGCAAGGATGGCCTGAGGAGCACCACCTATGGAAGTGGGGGTTTGGATATCGTTGGCAATGCCATGCTTTCTGATGTGGACGGCCTGAGTAGCATCACCCTGGTGGATGGGCACTTGACGATCTCTGGCAATGCAATGCTTTCCAATTTGGATGGCCTCAGCAGCATCACCTGGGTGAATGGGAGTTTGGCCATTGAGCAAAATGGCATGCTTTCCAACGTGGATGGCCTGAGCACCACAACCCGTGTGAATGGGGATTTGTTGATCAGTAACAATACCATGCTTTCCAATGTGGACGGCCTGAGCAGAATCACGCAGGTGAATGGGCGCTTGGCGATTGGGAACAATGGCATGCTCTCCAATTTGGATGGCCTGACTAGTATCACCCAGGTGAATGGGAATTTGATAATCTTTAACAATGCCATGCTTTCCAGTGTGGATGGCCTGAGCAGCACAACCCAAGTGAATGGGAATTTGGTGATCACTGACAATGACAAGCTTTCTGATGTGGATGGCCTGGGCAGCATCACCCAGGCGAAAGGGGATGTGTTGATTGAGTACAATGACATTCTTTCCAGTTTGGATGGCTTGGGCAGCATCACCCAGGTGATTGGGCATTTGAAGATCATGTACAATGCCATCCTTTCTGACGTGGATGGCCTTGGCAATATCACCTGGGTGAATGGGAGTTTGTGGATCTGGTTCAATGACATGCTTTCCAGTGTGGATGGCCTGAGCAGCATCACCTATGTGAAAGGGGATTTGTTCATTGGACGCAATGGCGTGCTTCCCAACCTGAATGGGTTGGGGAGCATCACCCAGGTGAACGGGCATTTGAGGATCTGGAACAATTCCATGCTTTCCAATTTGGATGGCCTGAGCGGCATCACCCAGGTGAAAGGGGATGTGGCCATTGAATTGAACGGCATGCTTTCCAATGTGGATGGCTTGAGCGGGCTTGTCCTTCTTGATGGAGGCCTATTGATACAGGAGAATGCCAAGCTTACTAATCTGGATGGCCTGAGCAGGCTCGCTCAAGTGAATGGGAGCCTGGTGATAATTGAGAATGCCATGCTTGCTGATGTGCGTGGGCTGAGCAACATCACTAGTGTGAATGGGAACTTGCAGATCTATTCAAATGGTGTGCTTTCCAATGTGGATGGCTTCAGTAGTATCATGCAGGTGGATGGCAACTTGATGATCCAGTCAAATAAAGCACTTCGAAACCTGGATGGTCTGGGCAACATTGAACATGTGAATGGGGATCTATTCCTTTCTAAGCTGAGTATTAATCCTCGGAATTCGAGTTTGTTTGAAAAGATGGTTAACATCAGTGGAAGCCTCACTGTTGAGAATATTGAATTTCACTTGCCCTTTTCTGTACTTAGCCCTGAGGTCGATTACCATAATGTCTTTCGTAGGGCTGAGCTTAGCTTTCCAAACTACAGCTTGCTGCCAGGCCTTGCACATATTGGGGGCTCCTTGGTACTTAAAGGCAACCGGTTACTGCCACTCTCATTTTTGAGCTTGCAAAGTGTATGCTCAAATGCTGTGGAGAGATGCAATATTACGATTGATGACAATGCATTCCAAACAGAGAGTGACGGCCTCTCCTCATTCGACAATCTCAGTGGCCCCTTGAAAGGTGGTGTGTACATCAGAAGAAATGCTGGGCTGACAAACATCACGAGCTTCAACAAATTGACATCACTGAGAGGTGTGGAGGGTACTGGACAGGACCAATTCCTTGGTGGTTTGGTCATTGCTTTCAACCCAGACTTGGAAACTGTGAACGGGTTTGATATTCTTGAAAAGGTAGAAGGAGATGTAGAAATTCATGGCAATGGCGTGCTGGATTACATCAGTATGAAGAGCCTAGCCACAGTGGACGGGGAGACAAGCATATCATCAAATGGTGAAGGCTTTGTGGCTTTTGAATCAAAAGAAGCACTTCCCTATCGCCAAGCAGGTTGCCGGGTGTGGAAGGGCAAGGTTCCAATTTCATCAGCCTTTGTAACTCGTTTGGCTAAGAATGTATGCACTGTGGAGGTGCTGACTCCAATGTTGGTGGGATTTGCCATTATTGGCATGCTGGTGTTGGTGTCGCTCTTGTTGATGAACTACCTTGCCTTGAGATTTTGCTCCCCTTACAGGAAAAGAATGTCGTTGAGCAAATTGAAAGGGATGTTTGCCACCCATTTACTGGCACTTGCTGACGTGCTGTCTGATGCAGGCTTCATTGTGACAGTCTTTATTCTGTGGGACTCCAAGTCAAGGACAGGGATCGCTGGCAGTGATGATATATACGAAATGCCCCACACGCCACTCTTTGTGATAGGGTGCTTGAGTGTTGTGGTGCTGGCAGTGTCTCAATTGTTTGCGGTGGTTGCAGTGGTTTGGGGGTTGAAGACGATACATGCAGATCAATATGCAAGCGGGGAATCTCTGTCACTCATGGACTACCTGAAAGAGGAACAGTGTATGAGGAACGATGATTGGCTGTTGCTGCTTCCTGGTCTCTTGTTCCTGGACGTCGAAATCCTCAAGCACCTTCCTTGGGGAAGCAGTCTCACAGTGAATGGCATTAGGATCGGGGAGAATGACGAATTTCCGCACCCCTACTTCACTTGGGTTGCCTTTATTGTTGGTTTGCTGGAAGATGTGCCGCAGATGGCACTGCAAATAGCATTCATCGTTCGCATTGAAGATGATGATGGCTGGGCGATCACTGGGGCGATGGCATCTTTGACTCTCTCAGCGGCAGACGCCATGGTGAAGATTGTGTTTCCGCTGCTGATACAGCGCCTAGTTCCGGATCAGCGACACATAACACGGGAATTCGCAATGGCCAAGCGGTGTGATGTATGTGATCGGCCTCTCCCAAGGACCAAATTGTTGTCCTACAGGGACTTGGATGAATAAGTTCTTAGTGTAGGATGATTGAGGCGGACGAGCCTCGCTCTGTTTGGAGTCGAAACAAAATGGCTGCAAATGAATGCATAGCATTTGACGGATGCCCATTTCGTTAGAGGAACGCTCGCAACCGTATAGAATGGAAATATGTTGTGCATGCTATTGAGTTTAAGCTGCTTCGAGAAAGACACTTTGTTCGTTTAGAGTCCAGCGGCTGCTCAGGGGGGGAGGGCGAACGACTTGGACTGAAAGAAATTGCATCTGCCCTTTCGGCGCCAGCTCTTTCAAGCCGCCCTAGTTCCATTGGGCTGCAGCGGCGCCCTGCTAGTCGAATCGCTGCTTGCGCAACAGTTCGGTTCGAAGTCTACGAGCGCAAAGCACAACTGAAAGTGCCGTGGAATGACTTGGCGCGGCTTGCAAGAAGTTTCTTGTTTTTGTGAGTGCGTAATGAAAGGGAATAGCATTGGTGATACTGTTGTTGCCTTCTGCCATGGTTGTTGCAATGGGTGTATACACCATGGCGCTATGTAGCGCATCTCCCCAAATGTACGTGCAACCATCCTATTTTCAAACTGCAAAGGCGTTCCACCCACGTGGGTGGAACGCCTTTGCAGTTTTAAAGTGGAATGGTTGCACGTACACATGTAGTTTCCTTTGTCTCGCGCCGCCAGATTGAGGTTAGGGTGCACCCTAAACGCAACTTGGCAGCGCGAGACAAAGGAAACTGGCCCAAAATGAGGGGCCTTCCTGCATTGCTAAGGACTTTTTCATGCGGCACTGCCCAGCGCTGACCTTAGTACATGGCGCCCCTGGTGCCCATACCCTAAAACTCCAAAAGAAGAACATAGACTGGCTAAAATTAACCTAAGACCGAGATCAAAAACTAATAAAAAGCACACTCTAGAAAACCTGACAGAAACTAAACACTATAACCTGAACTAAACTGACCCTAACTAATTGCCCTGAAAGAATTGCCGAGCAAGCGGGGCGGCATGTGGTGGGGCACTGCCGAGCAGTGCCGTGTGTAAAGATCTGCATTTTTTTTAAATTCTTTATCATAGTGCCACACGTGTGGAATTCCAGAAAAGAACATTTGCGGGCGTTGCCCCCTTTTTGGGTCGTTTCTCCTTTTTCCGATGGTTTTCGGCCAAAGAACCGCCCCCTGTGGTGATTTTCTACATACCCCACCGGAACCGCGTACCCTGTCATTAAGGGTCCATTATGGTCCCAATTACATTGGTCTATTGTTGTTTGAATACTCAGTAGTTGGTGCGGAGACAGCGTGATTGTGCAGGAGGCAACCTGTGAGATATGCCCTGCCCGTACGGAGACGCAGTGGCGGTTTTGATGATGCGCGGTGCCCATGCGAGAGCGTGCTGGGAGTACTGATGAGACCGAGTGCCTTTGTGAGAACGTGCCAGAGGCCCTGATGACGTAAGATGACCTTTTGCGAGAGTGTGTTGAAGGCCTGATGACGCGGCACCCCATACGACCATTGGTGTATGCATAGAGGACGCGCCGAACCGCTGGAGATGTGATTGATGACAAGGAGGACGTGCCGCACTGCTGGAGGCACCCCCGGCAATGGGCGGACCTGCTGGACCTTCCGCGGGTGCGTCAGAAGCCGAATCCGACGTACTTGGGTGGCCAAAGTTCTGTGGGTGCCGCACCCATGCGGTTTCCAATACTTTATGGTGATTAGCCATTACGGGTGCTGCACCATGTGCTGTAACCCAACGCGGGGAGCCAACAGCCGGTACCGCGGCGTGAATGATGGGTGTGGTAACATTCTGAGCGGCGTGGCTCTAACAGATGTTGGCGGTGCAATTAGTATGAATGGGTAACTTGGGTTAGTACATTAGCGGGCGGTGCCCGTACTTTGGAGCCAGGGCAGCACGCCCAAGGGCTGGGACTGGGTCGGAATCCAGGGAAACGCGGAGTAGTGCGTAAGTGGGGACTGTTCGTAGGCTAAGACGAGGGTGGCGCACCCAAAGACGAGGTACAGCGGTGCCGTGTATGGATTTGAGGTGACCTTTCGTAGGTGCACGGTACCGGTGCCGCACCAAGCGGCTTGCACTATTATGGACACACGACTTGGTTGTAACGAACAGGAACCTTGGGCCCACGTCGTTGTTTCTCTGCGTGTTTTTCAAGAATTGTGCCCCTCTGAGTGGTTACCGTGCCGTATTGACAGTCGCCCATTGTGGGTGCATCCTCGCCGTCGAGTGCTTGATCTGGCGGGCGTTCATTTTCGTGCGTGACAGGTTCATTGCCGGAAGATTCGCCATTTGGACGCCATTCCTGCGCTGGTTCGAGGCGCGACGCCGATACCACACACCTCCGCCCCAGAGCCGGAGCCTCCGAGCCCTCCCTGTCGAACGCCGAAACAGGCGAGTGGCGACCCTCGCCTCTCCATGGGCCACGCTCCGCGGTCGGGCAGCTCCTGACACTCGCCGCTGGGCCGGGGCGCCCGGCCGTTCGAGATGGATCGCCTCCTGGCCCGCCGACCCGCAAGGCGGGGGCTCATGCTGGCCGCGGAGGCCCTGCGGTGCCGCCACCGGCGCCTGTGCGCCTCTGCGGCGTCCGAGCTGTACGACGTGGTGATCGTCGGGTCGGGGATGGTGGGCGCGGGTTTGGCGGCGGCGCTTGGTACGCTGGAGTCCCTGCCATGATTTCAATTCCATCATGGGATGCTTCGCTTGGACGTTTGAATTTTTTAAAACATTCCAAAACACTGCATAGCATTTCAGTGTCCAGGTGTCTCCCCCGTCCTGTCAAAAGATATGAGCACTTGGAGTTGTGCGATCGTGCGTATTGCATCGGGCTGAGTTGGTTTTGCTGGTTGCCTTTGGGATGTTGGTGGGACTGGCTTTTCGTTTTTGGTTTCGGCTCTTATGGAGTGGGGGACGGTTGTTGGGAAGGGACGAAGCGTTGCCAGTGGTGGGATTCCTCCTTGGCATATGGCGGCAACGGGGGACGCGTGTTTGCGGCTAGCGGAGCCCTTTTGCAAGTCTGGCTGGTCAAGCGATGAGCGGAGCACGGGGCTTTGTCACTGAAGCATGGTTGTTGGTGTTGTGATGTTGTGGTCAAAAGCGCGTATGGTGCGAGGGCTGAGATCTGTCGTATGCAACAACTGCTGGTTGAAGAGTTCAAATTGTAGCGATTCTCTTTCGATGGTGCACTTCATTTGAGGCATCGCTCTGCTGATCTGCGCTGGCACTCCGTTTTCGGCGATTGTGCTGACTGACCGTGGGCTGGGTGGTATGTTAGCACCAGACAGTGTTTTGTTTGTCCTGTGCTAATAGACGTCGAAACGGGTCTGCAAACAATGGGTCCGCACCATCCCTGAATGGGGCCATGTTTCCACCCAATTGGCTGTGAAAGAATCTTAGCAACACCTATACCATGGCTGTGATGACTCAGGTGCGAGCCCGCTTACGGATCGTCTGAGAGTTGCGGTCCTGGATCAAAAGGTGTGTTCACATGTGTTGCATGGGATTTGTGTGGAAGTGGTCACTGAGCAGTTTCTGGGTTGTATTTATGCCTGTCAGAATATATGGAGGCTCAGCGCAAGTGTGTGCTTTATCTGCATCCCTTGTAAAAGCTGAGGATGTGTATGCATCTTCTAATTTCATTTCCTGAACGAGACCAACTATGTCCACCTGCAGCCAAAGGAAAAAAAAAACGAAGGGCAGCTGTGGATGCATCACTGTACAACTGGCACCAAATGCTGCTATTCTGGGTGTATCCTACCCAAGCATCAATCTCCAGCAAGAATTAGCCAGGGTGATAATTTGTTGATGGTCATCACTGTTGCACCTGATAAAAAAGCACTGTGCATTGCATATCAGGAAAAAGGGCATGCAGAAGTTCTGAATTCATTGCTTGTACTGTCGTTATTAATGTTGCCACGGGCCTTCTAGGCTATGAGGGTAATTGGTTCCATGACATATAATCGAAGTAGTGAACGTGACCTATCTGGTGTCAGTGAGGTTGGAGATGAGTGGGCATCAGGTCCTTGGCCATGGCAAACTGTATTGCTTACCAAAACAACCCACACTCTTTCATCCAAGGCAGGAGGGCACAACTGCTTCTGTTGAAGTTGTCAGATTTGCATACTATTGTCATTTCTCCATCACGGGCAACAATATCAATGTCTTTGCAGTGCTGATATGAGTTGTATTTACTTACATATCTCAGTTGTTTGATCTGTGGGCATCATGCCATCATTGCCAGAATGGGTTGGTTCAGCAAGATGTTGTTGATCAGGCTCATAGTTTGCATCTGATCAGCCAGTATCTTGCTTTACCCATAGGTTTGTGCTTGTAGACACCAGAGGACAAGCTGGCTTCATCCCTCAGCCCCATCCCAGAGATGCGGGTGAGCACTTTGACACCTGCCAGCATCCAACTGCTGGAGAAAACAGGTGCTTGGGACAGAATTCTACCACCCAGCTGCGCTTCATTTTCCCACATGCAGGTCAGTTGCAACATGAAAGAATGCATCTGTTGGACTTGGCCTTCTTGGTTGCTGTGTGGCTCTCAGCATTTTGGCTTGATAGCCAATCAATGCATCGTTCAAGATGCTGCCAATGTTTCATCGCAGTTCTAATAGCACTGTTCTTCCACACCTGAGGTCATGTGGAATGCAGCACTTGAATGTGGCACATTACATGTGCTCCTTGAGCATCGTTTCTTCATGTGGTCAAGTAAATGGGTGCTGCTTGATAGCTCCAATGCTTGTGTGTTGCAATCCTTGGAGATTTCCACCCATGGTCACTGGGACACCCCATGTTCACCCCAGCTTGCATGTTAAGGAAAAGTGTGTACCACTGAAGAAACTGGGATGTTGGCATTGCTGTCTTGTTCCCTCCAAACAGCAACATTACTTGGTCATGTGGTTCTGTGGATGACATTTTACAGCATGATGTAACATTATAAAGTCTTTGCTCACTGCAGACTGCAGTGGGCATAACAACCGATGTTTGCTCTTCTCTTTTCGAGTGCATAATATTTCAGCCCATTTGATTGTCCAGATGCTGTCCCCGTTTGCAAAGAGATATGTAGAACTTGTACCTTCTAACAAGAACTTGACAGGCGATGTAACAAGACATTCAAGTGTGTGTTCGGCCTTCCTTGGTCTAGTCACAATGCATACATTTGCAGAATTGATTGGAAGACTTGTGACTGAAAGCTGACCCCGACACCATCATGGAGTATGTCCTTGGGTGTTGGCACATTGTTGCCAGTGTTAATCCTTGGAGCATATAGGCCGTATAGCGTACGCCGAAAATTGTGGAGGATTGCGCAGAAAATGGCACAGAATGTGATTGTGCGTAATGACCCTTTATCCTAAACAGCAAACCTGATATTGTCGTGGGAACACAGCCTTGGGCTTGCGACCATTGTGATGCATCAGAATTCAGCATCTTAATAAGGGTGCGCATTGTTCTCTATCTGTCAGAAAGAGTATCTTCGATTATAAGCCGCCACAGGTTTGGGATTACAGTGGTGCAGGTTGCCTTCGGTGGAGTGCTGCAGACATCCAGAGGGACACAATGGGCGCCATCATTGAAAATGGAGTGCTGCAATCCGCTTTCCTGGCGGTTGCCAGGGAGAGAGCTGGGGTAGAATGCATAATGCCAGCGACAGTGAAGGCGCTCGTGCAGGCTCCGTATGCCAGAGAGCCTGGCTCCAATTCAGCCAACCCCTCATCCATTCTTCGACTAGAAGATGGCAGATTGCTCAGAGCGAGGCTGGTGGGGTGTATTAATCTGCAATGGCACTGTGACAATGGGAGGGCCTGCCCTAATTTTGTTTGAGAATGTGCATGTGTGCACCTCTTTTTCATGTCCCAAATTGCTCGCACAATCCAGAATGAGGGATTGTGTCAGGAAGTTGTTTCATGTCAGTGAGATCCACAGCATTCATTATTATCAGCACAAGGGATCATGGTGCAATTCTCAGTAGCTCCTGCTAGTTGCGGCTGTAGTTCCATTGTAGGAAGACCTTTTCTGAACAACAGCTGATAGTAGAATCGACTTGTTCTTCAAAGTTGCAGAAGCAGAGCCATGACTGCTGTCCCATCTTGGAAAAGATGCCTTAGCAGTGGCAGCAGTTATGGGTGTGGAATAAAGTGTATCAATTCGTTTAAATCTGGACAAAGCAGAATCATCACTGCACGACATTCTGAAAAGCTCTGAGTTCATCGTGCACAATCTGGCACTGCCATTCATTACCTCTGTCACCAGTGCCTGTTGCTCTGCCCTGAGAAGGCAAATGTGCTGTGAAAAGCAGAGGTGTGAAAAGTACCTGTGGTATCATGCTCGCACCCACACAACCTCCCTCACCTTTTCCTTTGCCCGCAATTTCCAGGTGGTGGGTGCCGATGGTGCACATTCAAACATCCGGCAGATGTCTGACATACGAACAGTTGGCTGGGAATACGACCAGAGAGGTTTGGTGGCCACGGTGCGCGTGTCGTTCCCAACAGACACTGCCTGGCAGCGTTTCCTTCCCACTGGCCCTGTGGCACTGCTGCCAGTGAGGGCAGGCTTCTGTAACGTTGTGTGGTCCACCACTCCTCCGATGGCCAGACAGCTGGAGAAGGCACCTCTTGACAAGGTGGCACTTGCGATCAACGAGGTGAGTTGTGCGTCTTTATTGAGCTGCAATTCTGTGGATTGGCAAACAGAGTCCTTGTGCTTGCAGGCGATGACAAGCTCTCCTTTTCAGCGATCCATGCGTTCCTGTTGGGCTATGTTCCTTTGCATGTTGCAACATCTTTGTTGTGTTTGAGTTTTCTCGTGCTCCCATCCTCGCAAGGCCAACGGAGCAAGCGCAGTGCAGAGCTAATGCATCTGGTTCATAGTCAAATTTGGGTGTGTGTAGATTTTTTGCTCCGTTCAGTTTGATTTTGTTCATATGGGCGGTGTGCGGAATACTAACCATGTACTGGAGCACGCAGTGACGGGAATTTCTGCCCCCGTTATGTTAGGTCAAGGGCTTTGTTTGCCTTGGCTCATTGACAGCTGCCGCTCATGGAATATGACCACCGATGCAGTGGCATTCACCTGCCGTCTGCTCATGGTGCGAAAAATGATGTGCGGAACATTACTGTACTTTCCAGTGTGTTGTTGTTCTGTTACAGTCGCAGGTAAGGGCAAGCAGCGAATATCATTCGTTCATCAGTGTTCATGTGGCTCCGCAGGCATTCCATGGTGGCCCCAGCAACGATCCGCCCTCGCCTGTGGCATCCATGCTGGAAAAAGCTGGCCAAGAGCCATCGATGTTCTGCAGCCCTCCGGCAGTTGTCGAGATCGTGGGCGGACCACCCCGATCTTTCCCATTGAAACTGATGCACGCTGGAAGGTAATGTGGCATTCCCAGGGGCTTAGTTTCCATCAGCTAGTTCCAAAATGTGTGAGGTAACATTATTGTCTGTTGATATTATCTGTGACATCTGTTATTGTCATTGATTGTAACTAACAATACAGACGAAGTTTCAGATGAATGGACGCTGTCAGGACTAAGATAAAATTCTGCAATGAAAATGGTATTAATTGTTAGCATTAACGCTTCACTACACTTGTGCAATACTAAAAGGAATTGCATCAGCTTGTGCTGGTGCTAATTTTGTAAGTATGCTATAACAGATATGAGCCAATGTGACAGATCGCTGCCCTTGTTCTCCTTGGGGTGTTTTTTTGATATTGGCCATGCCACATTTCACTTCTACTCAGTTGTGCTGAGACACTGTGTGTCTGACCACAGTTACGTTCGCCCTCGCCTGGCCCTTGTGGGCGATGCGGCCCATGTTGTGCACCCTCTGGCTGGACAGGGGGTGAATCTGGGGCTGGGGGACGTGCAGCAGCTGGCCGAGGCGCTGGCAGCAGCTGTGGAAACTGGACAGGACATTGGAGACTTGCACTTGCTACAGGTGAAGATTACCACAGCGAATGGGTGTATCCTTGCTTGCGAGTAGAGCACACTTATTTTGCAATGACCCTCAGCAGGCACTACTCATCATATTCAATAATCTGGTCTCCTGTCATGGGACACCACCATGCTGTGCTGTACAGACACCTCCAATGTGACAGCACAGACAGCCCAGGCGAAGAGTGGGATGAGTTGGAGGAGGGAACTGCCCAGTGATGCCTTTCTATACGCTATGCTGAGCTCACGGCTCATTCTTTTGGCCAGCCAGCAGTGCAGATGAGAAATCGCTCCTGAGGGCATTGAGGTTCTCTGATACAATGCCCTGGCATCAGCAAAGAAGCAAGACCATTTTTGTTGCTGGTTTAGTAAAGCCGAGGTGAACATCCCTCTGCTATGGGAGCTTCCCACAACAAGTGCACATCGATTCCGACCCTGCCCTGCTCCTGTCATGCTGTTGTTCGGCCACTACGTGTTGTTCAGTCGTCAGTGTGTGAATCAGAGCAGTGCGCTGCCGGGGTGCTTCAGCACATCATCTTGGTTCAGCCTGGACTGAAACCCATTGAGCCAGCAAGGCTCCTTATGGCCAAGAAACAGAGGGGTATGTTGAGCATTCGTCCAACCAACAGATCTGCACAGTTCCATCCAAGAATGTGCACATGTGATCCTCGCAGCACACCTGCGCCAAGTGCTGACAGCTGGCAAGAAAGGCCCACAAGAACTTGGGAAGAAGAAGATTCCCTACATATGGTGTTACGACAAAGATGTGCATGTCACTGTCCGTGCTATACCCGCAATACGTGGCCCATGATGGCCACGTCCAGAGCCGCCTATGCGTCATCCCACTACTCCCCAATCTCGAAATAGAACTCTGTGGAACAGCACCACACAATGCATTTGTTCAGGGTGCCTCCCAATATGTGGCAAACAAGAACAGGATAACAGCTGAGGGGGGGAATGTGATGTTGATCGTGTGTTGGTGCAGACGACATACGAGCAGCCAAGGCTGAAGGCGAATTTGGCCATGATGGCGGCCCTGGATGCCTTGAAGCGTGCATTCGGAGTGCAGAGCGAGCTGTTCGCCCAGATGCGCAACCTCGGCCTGGACGTCCTGAACGCGGCCAAGCCCATCAAGAACAGGGTCATGCAGTACGCCATGGGCCTGTGAGGTGGTCATTGGTGGAGAAAAATTGCCAAAGGGATGGCACTGCGATTGCATGATTCGATTCCCTTCTAAGACGCGGTGCATCACGAACGGACGACTTTGGTCAATTCAACGAGGTTTCGGAAGGGCCAAAATTTGTCCGGCGTATACAAGCTTTTGCTGAGATAAGTGCAACCAGCTGTTTATGCGTAACTGCCTGAAGTTAGTGGCGTAGGCAATGACGTGATGCCAATGCATTGGTGCTCTCTTGATGACCAGCAAAGGCGATACGCGTAATGCGATTGGCCAGTGTTTGTATAAATCCTTCGTGCATGTCTGGTGCCCCCCCCGCTCCACCCAACCCCATCCACATGACGTCAGTTTCTACACAAGGACATACATGCCAGGAGCTCCTTGCTTACGTCAGCATGTAATACGTTGGAATTCGACAAAAAGCACATGTATGTCAATGCCTGCATCATCTAGCAGCAATATGTCAGTGGAATGGCGCAATGCTCGAGTGCGCCATGGAACACGAGTGTCGACACCGCACCAACCTCTTTGGGTGGTTTTGAGTGTGCGCTCCCTTGTGGCACCGAGAACGTGTGGCTTGCAGGATTGGCTTCCTGCAGGAACGGACTTGGCTGACCAAGTGTGGTAGTGCAGCATGCGAGAGGGCCGACACGGGCCACTTTGACTTGTGTGCTTGGGACTCCTGATTGCAAGATATTCTCAAGAGGAGGGAAAGGTGGCCTGATTTTGCTGACAAGTTCTCAAATGCCGGACGCAGCACTGTACCATTCGAGCTGCTGAACCGCATCCAGTGGGCTCACAGCGCCCCAAGAAAGCGCCCAGCCCAGCATATGGCTCCAATGCGAAAGACGCATTTCGCTATTGACGGTGATCAGAGCGCAACGGCATGGCGCAAACTGCTCGTGCAATTTGCACCCTCCTCCCGAGCGCTTCAAGCCATTTCTTTTTTGTTTTTGACGAATGGTTTGGCCAGTGGACCCGTGTCTCCAAGTCTTGCACTGATACTCCCTGCCGTTTGGAACAGTTCGGTCCGCACCTGGAGTCCGTGAAACATGCCCATGCCATATGGCTCTCGTCCAAATCACGTTGTGTTAAAGCAGCCTCCATGCGCAGCTGCCCATTAGGGCTGATGATCTGCTGCTGCTGCCTCACTATTGCGAGGATCCAAGCCTTCCATTTCCTTGCACAGGTGCTGCGGAAGCGAGGCGCCTCAATTCAGTGTTCGTGAACAAACGAGGCTGATAGTTGGAGCCAAAATGTCTCCACCAACCAGCCCTGCCTGTTGCAGCCGAGATTCCACGTCGATCATTGTGCATCACAGCCAACTGTGTGTTTTGAGGGCGTCTAACGTTCGCTTTCTCACGATCGCTGTTCACCAACTCCTCATGCAACGCACCAAATCCTCATGCACACGCAAGGCAACGTCACAATCGCTTCACAGGTCGCAAATCGACATGCCACACTGTACGACAATGGGGCAGTGTCCGCTCTCTCAGACTTGGTTCCTGCCACGTTCTCGAAGTCGATCGCTTGAAGCGATTGGACTTGAACGGCACTTAGACGTTCACACATAATGAGGCGCTCCAAGATTTCTCAGAGTCACAACATGTGATTTTGTGGGATGTGGGACTAGCTCTGCGGCTCACAATGAAGACTGGATCCCTGGCTGCACTTTGAAGTTCGATTTTGGGTATCTTTTGCACCAGAGGAATGTTCGACACGCGTCAGGAGCAGTTCACATGGGATTTTTCAGACATGCGTTTCAATTTTCAACAGGACTGGCAGAGACCGACCCCGGATTTCCGGCTTAGCCCAGTGCGTGCACGCCTCACCAGGAGAATGGCTGCCCCTTTTGGCCTGTGCTGCAGCCACACAGCAGTTGTAACATGGCCTACACTTTCAGTAATCTATCCAGTACTGATCGCATCAGTTTTGTGATGAAGGGGCGAGCGCTTCCCCACGAATTCTGCCTTTTCCAAAGGTGCCTTTCGCCAACTGCCCATCACTGTACTGATGTGGCACAATAACTAACAGCGAGTTTAACAATTGGAAAATGCTGATGAGATTTTGTCAAAACATATCATGTGACAAACTGTGTGTCGCAACCTTGTGGAACCTGCTCTTCAAGAATGGGGTGTTCGAGCTTATCTACGCATGAATTTGCCAAGTTATTGCCAAAGGAGAAGTGACCGGTGATGCCAATTTGCAAAAAAAGCAGAGCACCACGCTGCCCTGTGAACCACCCACGCGCCATCGCACAACGTTGGCAAATTTCCCAACGCTGGCATTGTCCAACGGGAATTGCATTGTGGCTGACGTGGAAACGGTTAGCGGAACATGGGCATGACATGGACATCATTCCATGTTTGCCAAATCGTTCGAGGAGTGCTGGACCACTCCAGAATGACATGTCATTGTGCAGTCAATGAAGAAAATTGTGGAGAAGCCCACATCCAATCCAAGATTTTGGATAATGTATGGATATCCAGACCACTGTCGGTGGTCTATTGCCAAAGCCCGCTGTGGGCGCCAGTTCTTCGCTGTTGAACATGCAAGAATGGGGCGCATTTAGACACAGACTGCATCCAAGCATTGAAAGAAAATGAGTGAGTGAAAAGCGGTTCAAAACAGTTTACCACCATTTGAACGCGACGCCGTAGATTGTGTGGAAATTGGTACAAGGCAAAAGTGTCGCTTTGTGCCAGGAGTGCATTTGGCGCAGACGAATGTGGCATTTTGAACGAAAAGATGCTCTGCGAACAGCTAAACACGACTTTTGGGTGGAGTTGGGCAAAGCGGCGTCTTTCCCATGCCCTTGAATGGCGTTTTCATATGCCGGTTACTGAGCTGAAGATGGGACCTGCTGGACAGCATATGTGGCAAAACCATCGTTGGCAAACGCCAAGCGACTTTGCAGCTCCGGGCGCGCCTATACAAGGGAGCTCTACCGAATCCGTTGTTACTCGACCATAACTCTACCTTGAAAGATACCCAAAGCCCGTCAACATGTGGTAGAACCTCTGCCAGCTTCCTGGGCCCATCTCCAGTGGCGGCTACCAAAATAGGATGCGCAACTTGCATGGCAATGCAGCCATCTAGCTTTGGAGCTAGTGAGGCAATTCTGAGTCGCCCAAGTGCTGGTGACACCTCTAAGGAGGGGATTCGAAATGTTGGCCATCAAAGGTGCGTTGCTCAAGATGGAGCGATTAGCCTAGAATGCTTACCCTGCATAAGCTAAGTTACCGGATTTCTGGAATCGTTGATTTGAAAAGTTTTTGAATGGTGATTGTCTCTGTTAACGCAGCTTTGGGGATGAGACAGCTGCGCTGCTACTGGTAGCCTGACTGGTCCAGGTAGGCGAATGGGCGATTTGATTATCAGAGAATCGTGGCGCCGCAACCTTCCCCTTTGCCTCAAAAAGTTTTATGATCGGTCCAAGAGCGCGCATGTTCCTGGAGGTAAGTGCATCCGAGTCTTGACGACTCTGGCTTCTGGCAAGCTGTCGAGTGCAAGACATGTGATGAGCACAATGCACTAGCAAAAAAAGGACCAAATAACACTTTTCGAACACACATAAAACACATTTTATCAAAGCTCTGCACGCTAAGAAAACAAAAGTAACACAAACACGTGAACTTTGTACACGTATGAGCGCGTGTTATTTGGCTTTTTTTCCCAGGGATGGGTTGAAATTGCCAGCGTGAGACATTTTGCGACTCCCCCAGGCACTAGCTGGTTTGAGTATCTTTATTGCGGTGCAAACCAGGAACGGTTCTCACTGACTGCCATGCCACCTTCCTTTATGGCATTTGCCAAACAGCAGGGGGACTATTGCCCCCTTGGGCGCATCCGTGTCGTTGGGTACTATTGCTATGCCGAATAGCATCAGGGCATCGCCGCAATACTCTGCGCGAAAAGCACTGGGTGCTATTCAGGGTTGCTATTTGGCCTCGAGAGGTGCTATTCAAGAACCCAATAGCATCTCTCGCGGCCGAATGGGATCTGGGTGCTATAGCTCCTCCAACCGTCAATGATGTTTTTTGACGGGAGTGCTACTCAGATGACCGAATAGCGCCGCCGGTGCGATAGCATCCACCGGGTAAGGATGCTCCTAAAGTACTAGGATGCGACACCAAGGGTTTGGGACTCGATGGGAACTTTCATGATTGAGCTGAGCTGGTCACCGGGGATCCCGGTGGCGCCGCACCGTGCTGCTGGACGACGGAAGAGCGTCAAGCTCCGGCTTCTCGTGACGTTCTTCTTCTCACCCACCCACTCTGAGCTTCCTGTGCGCTCCAGACGGGGGCTGCGCTCCGCCCTGGTGCTGTTATGCCGCGCTGAACGCCGCCCACTGCGGGTGCATCTGCGCAGTCGAGTTCAGCCTGGTTGGTCCTGTTCCTGATTGGGCGCAACCGGCACTGCTGGGAGATTCGCTATCTGTTCACCTTGTGCTGCGGTGGGAGGGGCTTCGCGGACGGTGCACCCTCCTCGCCGGTAGTTCCAGCACGCAGGCCGGCCTCGCTTCGGGCGCAGTTGATCTCGACGGAGCCGGAGACAATCGCTGCAAGTGGCCACGAGGTGGGTACCTTCGACCAGATTGTGACACGGTGGAATCCCTTTCTGTTATCAGTTGCCAACGCTGTGGCCAGTTGGCATGCTCGTGCTTGGCCACCTGCCTGGTTGCCCTGCCTGTCTCGATCGCCGGACTGTTTGTGCCTCAAGACGTCGTCGTCAGGACCCAGAGGTAGCTGCGTGATTGTCAACCCGGCGAGTAGCCTGCGCATCGAATGGCGGCTCAATCCCACCGTAGACCAATCAAGGGATTGGATTCGGTTGGTGCTTGTGCACCTTTGGATGTGAAAGGCACCCGACAACGACCACGAGCTGTGAGGGCAGCTGCTTTTGGCACTTCTGAAACCTGTAGCCGAAGTAAAGATTGGGCGGCTGTGGTCCGTGTTTGGCCACATTTGCAACCGTGGTTTAGCATGGCGCCTACGAAGGGCCCTGCCGTGACCAAGATTGGTCGAGCCGCCGGTGAGCTCCAACAGACTGGCTGTGTTTCTTGCAGGAGGTGGGTTTCTGTTGGTGCGGGCACCCAGATGTGCAGTCGATGCCGATGGTCAGGAGTGAGCATCGACATCGGGAAATTGCCAGGGGCTGGACTTCAAGCTCTCACTAGTGCATTGTACAGTTGTCATTTTGTTATGTCTGCTGTCCACTCACGTCGTGTTACAGCATGCAGAGGTAGTTTGTCCTTCATACTGTTGAGGATCTTCCACACTTGTCACTGTCTCTCTCCATTGCCATCCACGATGGCCTGTTGCTCCATTGAGGTCCATCGAAGAGATGATGATAATGACAAGGGTGTTCATCACTTCGTTCGACAATCAGTGATGCACGTCTGTTTTGTAGGCGATACCGCACCATCGATGGTGCGTTGCATTGACATGACACAGTTGCCTTGTACTTGCTGCTGAGCAAGCCAAGCCTTGCAAGATGGCTGACAGTGACGAGTCGTCCATGCAGCAGGTGTGTATTCAACAGCATATCCAAATGCAGGGCTGGTGCAAGGTTGTACAGGCAGACATTGTTCTTCACATTCATGTTTCACAACATGTAGTGAGAGCTGTGTGTTAGCTCACAACTGTGTGCTCTCATTGTTGCTGGAGTATTCTTGATTATGGTGGGCAGTGTGTGCACCGCTGGATTTTCTGTGGGTGAACATGGTGCATTGGCACCATCCATGATGTGGCTGGAGAGCTCCAAACTATGCTCTTTACTTTTGATCTTATTCCTTTAAAGCACTTCTGCACAACAGAATGATTTTTTCAGATCAAGTTTGATTTTGTGACGTTTGTTGGGTGCCAGGATCCTGTTCCTGGTTGGGATTGGGGGTGTATGCCATTCGGTGTGCTGGATCATGTGAGGCAGATGTCGGAGGAGGACAGAGATCGGAGCTGCTGTTTTGCAAAGCCTACCCTGCTTGTGAATCGACATTGGTATCGATGGGCGACCAGCTCAAAGGTATCCCTCTGCCTTTCGGGGGGGTCACATGTGCGTTGTATGGTGGACAAATTTCCAAGAGTATGCCGACTGAAATTTGCAAAGCACAGTAAGTTCGCAAAAGGAGAACTGACTCCACTGTGGGATGCACAGCACCTGTCGTATCTCGAGCTCTGGTACTGCAAGTTCGCAGACAGTGACTGGGAAGGTGTAGGGAAGTCTACATCCCTTGTTGAGCTGGATTTGACGGGGTCTAGCATTAGTAATGAGGGGTTAAAGCATGTAGGGCAGCTGGTGGCACTTGAAAGCTTGAGTTTGGCATGTTGTCACGGAATCACGGACGAAGGGCTGCAGCACGTGGGAACAATCAGTTCTTTGACAAAACTCAGCTTGGCTAACTGCAAGGTGATGACTGATAGGGGCTTGGAATTGGCTGTGGGACAGATAACTGCACTGTCAACCCTGTGCCTGGCTGGGTGGCAGCTCCTCACCGATGAGGGTTTGAGAGTGGTGGGAAACATTTTAACCCTTACAGATCTTGACTTGGGGTTTTGCAATTCAATCACAGATGGTGGCATGAGGTATTTGGGAAACCTCACCGCCCTCAAGAGTCTGGGTTTTGAAAAATGTTATGGCAACTTTCGGTTGGGCCAAGGAATCTCCGGTAAAGGCTTGCGACACTTAGGGGCCCTGGGGTTGCTTAAAAGTTTGAGGTTGAGAGGGTGCCACATAAATGAAGCGGCCATGGTGCACGTGACGAAGTTTGGGGCCCTTGAGGAGTTGTCTTTCGAATATACCACCACAAACCAGGGTTTAGAAAGCATTGGGAAAGTGGTGACCCTGAAAAAACTGACCCTGGTGCATTGTCAGGAAATCACAAACGAGGGCTGGAAACATCTGAAGAACCTTGAGCAGCTCACTGAACTGACCATATGCGAGTGTGAAGCAATTGTGGATACCAGTTTAGTGCATATTGGCAGGCTGGGAGAGCTGAAGAGCTTGAGCTTGGCTTACTGCCCCAATGTCACCCACATAGGAATGAAGTATCTGAGCACATTAAAGTCACTTACAAAATTGGACTTACGTGCTTACAGCAAAATGACCAATGCTGTTTTGGAATATGTAGGGATGTTGGGGGCACTGAGAATCCTGATTTTATGCTCTTGCCCCGGACTAGCTGATGATGGTTTGCAGCATTTGGGCAAGTTGTCTGCTCTCACATACCTGGACTTGAATGGATGCAGTTTGACTGATGGAGGACTGAAAAACGTTGGGCTACTGACATCTCTCACCAGTCTTAATCTAGGCAGATGCACCAGGCTTACGCATGAGGGTGTGAAGCACCTAGCAGAACTGAAGGCACTGAAAGCCCTAAAGTTGAGTGCATGCTCACATATCACTGATGAATGCTTGGAACACGTGCAACATTTTGTAGGACTGCTGACCTTGGAAATCCGGGGTTGCCATCAGATCACGGATATTGGTTTGAGCCACATGGAGAGGGTGATGACACTGAGGCAGTTGGATTTGGGCTGGTGTATGCGCATCAGCGATGAGGGTTTGAAGTGGATTGTGAAACTGACAAGGCTGACAGACCTGAATTTGGAGGGCTGCATTCAAATCACCAATAGAGGAGTGGAACAGTTGACAAAACTGCATTCACTGAAGAGCTTGAACTTGCTTAATTGTCAACTGATCACAGATGAGGGTCTGAGGCATGTGGAAGGTCGTGTGGCACTGGCAAGGCGGGCTACTCCTGTCTCTTGTCTGCCTAATAATGACAACGCTATCCTGCGACTTGCTCTCCGAACAGGGTGATAGATGGTCAACATGTTTGCAGATGGTGGAAGAGTGGTGGCGGATTCTGTGCAATAATTCATATCCCAGCACCAGCAATGTGATGATGAAGGGGATGAGGTAGTGGGGATGGGCCAAGAAGAAAATTGCCAAGAGCACGTACTTGTGGAGCTGGAAAGTCGACCAGCATTGTTTGGAGATTATTGGTTATTGTGGAAAGGGACAAGGTATTGAGTGGCTGTTTTGTTCTGGGCTTATTCAAGCTCTTACTCGAAAAGTCCCGACTGGAAGGCCTGTTGCCATTGACTCGGATGAGAACCACATCAAGTTTTGACTTCATGCACATTGGCAAGTTTGTTTGGCTGCTCTTGGCATGCCGTTGACCCTTCGATTGAAGACCAAGCATTCTAGACAACATTTGCAAGACACACCCGAGCATGTCCCATATCAGAAATAAAGTTGCTCTCTTTTTGTCGTGATTTTGGTAGGCGCTCCTTTGTCATCTTGGTGATAAACAGCCAAGGTTTTCCGCTTAAAACTTTCAGATGTGTTTATGCAACTGGGAGAATTCGCCTGGAAGCCACGTGGCAGGAGGCAGCTTCCCATGTTATTCGCATCAATACACGTACTCTGCTGAATGTGCACAAAATGGATGCAATGCGCCAAAAGGGAGGTGAGATCTGAGACGGGATGTCGCTCCAGTAACCCACTTCAAGAATTACATTCGTGAATTGGTGGGAAGATATTATAGTGAAGTAGATAGTAGAAGTGGATAATACCAGATCTACTACTAGATCTGACAGGAGAAGTATCTGCTAGAAGCAGAGAATCTAGTTCACGCTTATCCATGGGTGCAAATTGGTTGCACTGTTGATGTCTCAACCAAAAGACACCTTCCACAAAGCTAGCTTCCTTGTACCAATGTGACTCTGTGTGGGGCTGTGTCAACCCCCGCCACACGAATGTTTCCATGCCTTTTGATGCAATGAGACCTTGCCCACCTGCAATAAAGAACTCTTGAAATGCGTTGAACGTTGTTAACTACATCGGTAGCTACCCAGATGCCCCTTACGTAAGGGACGCTTTTGTATACAAAAGCGGTCCAGGAGACGCATTCACCAACAACTGCACACACAGAGGTGTGTCGCACCAAACACACAGGCGAGCCAGCGTTGCCGCTTTTTTGCGCTTAAATCAAGAGCTGCTCTTGACTGCTGCTGCAGCAATCATGGGCTGTGGAGTGCGGGTGTATTGCGTGTATTGAGCCGCCGTTCCTCGTGGGCATTTGGGCTCTGGCGTCCACCAGTGGAACAGGAAGCATTGCATTTGGTCCAGCTTCGTGAGAGCAGCTTTCACAGGCGAACGGATCCCGTTTCTTGCGGTGGACGTGAATGATATTTGTGGCAAAGTGAAGTGATGGTTCGTGGTTGTGTTGACGAAGGCAGCCGGGATCGAGGGGTGTCGATCCCTGAAGGGCAATTGTACGCTCGAGTCCACGGCACCGGTTTACTGCCGAGGCAAAAGGACAACAGGGATTCCGTCCTTTGTATTCAGTCCGTTCATCAACATCCTTAATGCAATTCCTAATGCTTCATCATATTTTCATGCATTCAGTTATTAATGGCCCTCAATCAGTTCTAGCTGTAACAGTGTGTCTCAGAATCTCCACTCTGTCCACTTTGACGAATTGATGGGCATCCAGTTCAGGTCGCACGACAACAGCTTACTCCCTCGACCCTTACCAATTGTACGTACTCACCCACTAGTTCACCAACTGCCGACATATCTGGTGGTATCATGGCAGCTCCCAGGCTAGCATGGGCCCAGCACCAAAGGGTTTGTCACAAATGAAAGGCGCTCATATGGATACCAGCCATGGACACTGAAATGCCACCACGAACGACAGCTACAGCCGCGGGCATATTTACCATTTGCCCGTGCCCCACCTCGGACGACACGCTTGGCGGTGCGCCCAAACGGGCAAGCGCGAAAGCAATCTCCCACCGCAATGCAAGTGTGGCCAACAGAGCACGCCCCAAAAGCAGATAACTACATTAATGCAATGTCCTCAATCTATCGCCAAAATACTTTGGCGATGCCAACTGTGATACCATTTGACATTCATTGTTGCCACCGCAGCTGCTTTTAGCTAACGTAATCACCGTGACGGCGCCACTTAGTGTCAACATGGCATCCCAGTTGGCGAAAAAACGGGGTTTCTTGCTGGTGCCCGGGCTTGGATGTTCCTGTGAAACTACTATGGAAGGACGTAACACGTTCATGTGGCAGGAACCATCTTATGATACTGTACATGCTTGCAAGGCACCTTAATAAGCAATGGTCCATTTTGCCAGCGCGTCGGCATACGGCCAGGACACTTGACTCATGGCTGCGATCGTGAAACACCAACAGACAATCCCTCTGAATCCAAGAGATAGGAAAAAGAAAACTAATCCTCAAATCAGGACTTTCATTTACGACACAAACACAGCGTGCATTTATGTATTATGCGTTAAAAGCTTATTTACATTTTTATACGTGACAGCGCGTAAAAATACGTAAATACACGTCCTAAGTACATAAGTATAGTACATACAGACTCAGGAGTCCGGGGACTAGCGACCTGACGCGCTGAAGTGGCCAGAAAACGGACTTTGTTCGGTAATGTTGTTTCCCTTGCCTAGGCCAAGTGGCAGCTGTGTTGCAGGTGCTTGAGGGGCGGAGGACTGGCCATTGTTCGCGAATTCACCATGTAGCCTGAATGTCTCAACCCGCTATAGAATTGTGTGAATGTAGCCCTGCAAATAGCCGTTTTTGTGTTTATGCGCAATTACGAGTGAAACCAGTAACTTTGACAATGGTGCCATAAACGTAAATAGCAAGCCGGCCTAAGCTAAATGTATGTCCATGGTGCCGGGTTTTGATGCACCAGGGCCTGAATGCTGCACTATCTCATCCTCACTATGAGCTGCGCATCCTTCTGTGAACCCCGCCATTCACGACAGCGAATGCCTCTCCTGAAAAATGCTTACCGGAGAGTGAGCATGCTTGAACAACACTGAACTCAGGTAGGAGGTGATGTTTAGATGCCTGCAAATTTGCCGGTACTAGTACTGGCGATGTTGGGCTGCTTCAAACTTGCTTTGTCATGGGCGATTGGTGCTTGCATAATGTGTCAAATGCTTCCGTTTCGTCCGCTAGTTCACTGTTGGACCCCTTTCTCGCCATCTCTTGGACTGCTCGCCAGCCAGCACCCTAAAGTATTCAACCCTTCCGCTTCAGAAAATTTTGCCGTTCCACTTTTTTCTCCGCATTTTCCTTTTTTTCGGAGAGTTAATTAACTCTTTTACGTTGCTCTGCAGAAAATATCAAACTTTTCGTTACTGATGTTTTTTTCCGTAACAAAAGGCCAAGCGTTATGTTACTACGTGGAAGATTTGAATATTAACATTCAACCGTACAATATTGTATGGTGAGCAATTATCTGTACAATTGATGGCCTTGCGGTTCCATGGGGCCGAATATTGTATGCACTCGGCAGAGGTTCTGTGATTCCCAAACCACACATCACAATTAAGAGTGCTGGTAACCACCCCTCAAATGTGATGTGATAATTTTGCAGAAGTCCCAAAATTAGTCACGCATATCACTGAAACCTACATAGAAATACTATTTTTCAGTTCCGATGTCGTTGTTTGCCAGCATCGGTGGGTTTTTGGTAAGAGCTTACCAGCCACCGCATCCAGGTTCTAGCATACACAGGCTCCTCACAAACACGTTTCAGCATCAACAACTCGGGGTTGGGGAGAGGGGTTTTGGGTGGGGGTCGGGGTGAGGGCTAATAATTGGGATCCAAAACTGTGAGGATATTGAACAACCTCGTTCTCCATTCCTCGTCCACTATTCTTCCACCTTACGTTCATACTGTCCCAAACTATGCCCAGCTCGATCCATTGTCAGCAGTGTGCTTTTCATTTTCTTTCATGCAATATTGGCACACCGGGGGGGGTCCCGTGCGCAATGAGCAGCGCCACCATTGAAGAGGCATATTTCGCGCCTTGGCCACAAGTACCAACAGAAAATGACGTCATTGCGACGCCAACCGCGATGCCATGTGACAGTAGTGGATGAGATAAAAGCTACAGTTATGCCATGGTGGCGTCGCAGTCGGCATCACAATGTGCTGTTTGTCTGCCAGTGAAATTGCCCACTCCATGAAACGGCTGTCATTGCAAACGGACCTGGTATTGTTGTACAGGAAGCGAGCAGGCAGCCATTATTTCCAATCGACGCATTGACACTGCAGTGCTTCCGCCGAAGAAACTTGTTTTTATTCTTTCATTTCTGTTTCTTGGGGCGCAACAAGTACTAAAAGGGCCACTGCTTGAACAAAAAAAACGTCGCACCAAGTGGCTGCATGCCATCCAGGAAATGTGAAGGAATCAAAGGACAAAGGACAAGGGAATCGAAGGTATGGATAGTGGATATCCTTTGTCCTTCCTAGATTGAGGAAGAAGAGGAGAATGGGCGAAATCGATTTTCATCAACGGGGGAGGGGGCAGAATTCCCCCCAAATCAATTGATTTTGTGGCTCACAAAATGCTTCGCATCCCTGCCCACCTTCACAACAACTATACCCCCACCCCACCCCCACCCCGCTGTGGCCGCACGCCTCCCACCCGCCCCGCACAGCCGATCGCCTGCGCCCGCCAGGCGCCGCGCCGCGCCCCCCCGTCGCGGCCGCCGGACCGCATGCCCGGCGGCCCCGGCGCCCATGGACGATGATGCGGCGGCCGCAGCGGCGGGAGGCGTCGCCGCGCCCATCCTGGCGGAGCTCAGGCAGCTGGGGGACGACGAGCAGCGGGTGAGGGGCCGTCTTGCAATTTCAGGCTTTTGTTTTTACGGGCGCTTGGCGATTTCATGGGGCGAAGGGAAATAGCCTGAGAAAGATTGGAGTGAATCAATGGGCCGAGGTGCCCGATGGAACAGGCAGCGGTCCTTGAAAGCCTTTTAGGGCCCTGGCCGGTCGTCCTGGGAAAGAGTCCTTCAACGCAAAGGCTGCCGGGAATGGCGGCGGGAAGCTGCGGCGCAGGAGTCCGTGGGCGACGGTATTGCGCGGTGAAGGGTTACGGGTGCCTGGCGTCTGCGGAGGCCGGAAGAGTCCGAGGGGGGGAGCCGAGAGATCCGAGTGCGATCCAGCGCAGCGCATCCGGCAGCCGCCTTGCAAACGCGCGGCGTGCAATATCGATTGGGAAGCATGCCAGTGGTGCGAATGTGGGCGCCAAGTTCGCGGAGACTGGCGCCAGGATCCGGCGCCGCATGAACCCGCGTTGGGTGCACTGTCGAAGCGCGGTGAAGCGCTACCCTTTCGCCCGGTGGGGGCTGCTGGGTGCTGTTTGTGATCCAGCGTGGTGCCTCCGGACGAGTGGAGCACTGTTTTCTGGTGCTTGAACTGTGTGGCGACTTAACCCGCACGCTTTGGAGTCGGATGGTGGAGATTTTTAATGCTTCCTGCGAGTGCACCCTTTCTCTGGGCGCTCAAATCTTTTGCTGTCTTCGAGTCATTCACAAGGAGTGAACCTGAGCATTTACCAGGAGATGGTCGGCTTGTCACCGGCATTACCACTAGTTTCTGAGCTGTACATGGCTGCTGTATGTGGCCTGAATGACGAGCAGTTGACACCAACACGAAAGAAAGGGCCAGTGATCGGCTAGAAACGATCTGGATTCCCAGCCAAAGCGTCTGAGGGGTGCGATATGTTGGTAGCCGTTGGTCCTCCTTGGCAGACATTGTTCACAGTTCTGCTCTACAACGTTCTTTTGCGAATGCTCATTTTGGCACTGCAGTAGATCCTGGGTGACTATAGGAACACAAAACTGGGTCTCAATGACCATTTCATGGGCACAGCCTTCCTTTGGCGAAATTGGGACTTGGTGGCTATATCCTTGCCTTGATGTGGAACATGTCTTGATGTATTGAAATCCTACCTTTCCGCTGTTGAATGGTAAGTTTCGATGACACTGCATAAGTGAGCCCAATACAGCCGGGTTTGCCAGTTATGCGTTAGGCATCCAAAGGGATTTCTTTGTCAAGATCATTGGGCAAATACTTCAAGAAGCAGATGAGGAGACAGGGGGATAAACAGAAGTTCGACAAATAAGAAGCAAGTGAAGACCACAACAATGCATTTGTTTGCAACTTCTTGATCGGATGACCTGAAGTACTTGAATGTGGGAAATCTGTGGTTCTGAATATCCGCCAAGGACAAGCTTTCGATTATAAAATTGGTGTCAAAAGGAAACCACTCTTGTTGTGTACATCGCAGGTCACATGCCTGACAAAACTTATAGAGCTCTGTCACAGGCAACCTGGAGCGGCAGAGGGCATTCTGCAGGATGTCCTGGCTTTGGATGTGAGTATCTATTTTGATTGCCTTGGATTGCATTTGTGTTCACAGCGCCAAAGACTGCGCGTGCACATCAAAGGTGTCGGCAGGCATTTTAGATATGCTTTTGAACATCTGTTTGGCATTCTTGCGGTTGTTTGGAATGCATGGGGGACTGAGTGTAAGCGGCATTCCATCCGTGTCCCCTGATGGTAATCTCCGATAATGTGGATAACCTGGAATGGTTTGATTTGAGTGGGGAAACTCAGAGAGTGGCTGAGCAAGCTTTGGGAAGCGAAAGAAAGGGTGAAACGGATAGTGCAGTGCCATGCCACTCCTTGACAAAGTAGCAGGCCTCTCAACACTGTACAAGGTGATCCAGCAGTCTCACAGATGTCTGTCCAGGTTAAGGGAATGAGTGGGGCACTCCTTGTTCAGATTCAGTCCATGGGATAAGAAAGGACCACAACAAGGACAAAATCCACTTGTGCAGTTGTGCATGGCATGCATCTCTTCTGCTAGGTTGGGCCGGTACCCTGTTTTCTCCAAGTAGATGTTATATTTTGGAAAGATAAAACGCCATGCTTGCTTGTGCCGAGCTCCACATTGTAGCAGCTGTGCAGCAGATACTTTGAACATTCAGCAATGAATTGCATTCTGTCTGCATCCTGTGCAACATAGGGAGAATAAGAGAATTTGCAGCATAATGTGCAACCTTGGCAGCTCACAACACGGATTGGGCCAACTCTGTCCGCCTTGTTGCAAAGGGCAAGATGTGAATGGAGATGTTGCCCATAGTGCTCCCTGAAACACACTGTGGGCCCTCAAACATGCTGATTTCCCGACAAGCCTGCAAGGCTGTCACTATGGCAAGTGTGCATATCTGCTATGGTTGTAATGATGTGCATGGTGTGAACGATAATGCGGTGAACTAGGCGACAGCTGCATTGTAACCACTCAAAGTAGGAAACGCCCAGTATCTGGGGTGCCCATTGCACAGGGCATAACGGTACATATGTGCATGGGATGTTTCCTTCTGTTGGGATGCGTGTGATTGTGTGTAGCCCAAATGGCAAGAACTCACAGGGGCTGTCCTGCTTGCCATTCACAAGAACCACTCACAGGGATCGTACCAAAGCGTTGCCCCAAATTGATACTGAGGAATGCCAAGTTTTTGAGCAATAGTCCAAAGTATTCCTGAGTTTTGCCCCAAACTTCCCAGAATTCCCAAATTTCACCATTGTTTCCACACCAAAACACAAATTCTTCCGTTGGAGTAGCAATACATCTTTGCCGCTGTGGGTTCTTGAGCAAGGATTGAGGGCAGGGATGATGTCCTTGGTTGTGTCTCAGTACTCCCGCAATGGCGCAAGGGTCCGTGAGGAGGTTGTGGGTTTGCTGGACATGGTGGTTGCTCCGCAGCTGAGCGCCCCTGCTGTGCAGCGTGTTGCTGATCATTTGCACAGATGGCTCCAGGATGAGCAATCGGTGGTGAGGAGTGTTTTGCAGGCTGGCTGCAGGCTTGTGAGAATCGCAATGGCCTGCGCAGCAGTCAAGGTGGGCACCTCGACAAGAAGGGACATTTCTTGTGCACAGCATTGCTGATGGAATGTTTGGTAGCTTTTTGCTTGGTGGCCAGTTTTTGTGAGGCTTCTGTGGCTTATTGGTGGCACAACAAGGCATGTGTCAGGCGCATGCAGTGATATGTGCGGTGCTCTGAATCGAATCTTTTCGAATTGCGATGATGACATTTGTCAAAACTATAATGAATAGACGAAGCCATTGTGATGTGTGGTTGATGGTAAGCACAGGAGAGTAGCACACAGGTTTGCTGTTCCAGCTGCAGTCATGTATCCTTGCAAGCTTTGAGTGTGGTTGGAGATCTCGATGATGACATTTGTCAAACTTGTGATCAATGAATGAAAACTTTGGGCCTTGTGCTTGATGATGGGGACAGCAGAGTATCATACAGGTTTGCTGTTCCAGCTGCTGTCGAACATCCTTGCAAGCTTTGAATGTGGTTTGAGGGTTTGGATTGTCAATGGCATGTGTCTGCCAGTACTCTGCTTAACCAAGTTGAGATGGTTGCTACACATCTACCAGTCACAAGTTGGACACTCAGGCAGCGAAGACAGCAACACAATGTGAAAAAGGCATTATGTAATAACTGCCCAAATTGTGTGGACCCACACAGGGGCAAGTGATTCTCCACTGGAGATTGAGCAGTGTTCACCATGCTTCCACTGAAAGTAAAGTGAAAATGTAGGGAGAGTTGCTATCCTGGTTTGTCAAACGGACTCCAATTTCTTGGGCAGATATCTACAGTGTGGCTCTTTTCCAAACACTGCCCACTTGTTGGTGATCAGTTGGGCCCAGACAATCTCCGAGTGCTGTTAGATTTGACACAGGCATGCTAGCTTGGACATTATGCAGCACACAACTTACCCAGCTGAGACAATGTGCAAGAAGAAGCAACCTTGCATTTAGCTGGCTCTTTCATCAAGGATACATTCAATCATCCTCTAGATTGAAGTCTTAGAGTGCGATGGGAACATCATACACCATGGAGGGGTCCAAATATTAAGAACTGGATTGGACAACGAGGAGGGCATATCTCAATTGAACTTCTATCTCCTGGCACTCCTGTATGGATTGTAAATCGCCTGTTTGTGCATTAAGGGTGCTGATACCCAACACACTGACGCCTGGAGGCAAGCGTGGCAGCGAGTGTGGTTGTTTGCCAGCGATGGCTGCGATGTCGCCCTGGGCAGTGGCAGCGGCGCCGTGCAGCTTTATGGGGCGAAACTCATGGAGACGATCGTTATTGCGTTCACGGCTCAGGAGACACCAGAGGTCCCTGGTGAGCATCTATCTGGCCACCGCTCTTGATTGTCCTTTCTGCTGTACTTGAGCATGCTATACAACTCTTCATGTACTCCAGTGCCTGTGCTTCCACTCTTTACAGGTACTTCAGTGCATATATAGCACCTCAGTTTATGCTTCAATGTATATGTATGGGGACTTCATTGCATATATTTCAATGTGTACTTGCTTCTGCACAAGTCTTGCTGTACATTTGTGTACTTGCTTCCCGCAACCCTTGCACAAGTTTGTCTTTACTTGCATTCAAACACCCCTGTTCTGCGCAGGTCTGCCCTCTGTGGCGATCCCCACAAACCACCCCATCCTGCAACCGACCGTCCTGTTTCAAGACGGTGAGGACAGCCTACGCAAGCTGCTGCGCCTGGCAGACGCCCAGCAGGCAGGGTCACCGAAAGGTCCCGCCAACATCGTCACCTTCAAGGCCTTAGGGTCAGTGGCGCGCCTGCGGTCCGTCTTCCTGGGACGAATCCTGCCTCCTCTGCTGGGCCTGGCGAAGTCGGGAAAGTTCAGAGTCGCTGGCAGCACACAGGTTTGTTTCGTTTGTCCACTTTGTCAGCACATAACGTGCAAGGCCAGCAGTCATCATGTGTTGTCAAAGTTCTCAGACGTGTTGCCCTGACACACAGTCTGAAACTGACTTCAGCATGACCCAATTGCTATCCACGTCCCTTGTCTGCATCATGAAAAGTCTGATGGTTTGCAGTGGCGATTGCTTTACTGGATGGTAGTTCTGGATGCTGTGCATACTGCACAGTTCAATGCTCAGCATGAACACACAGTTCCTTGTTCTGGATGGCCACCTGCAGGAACAGACAAGCGGTGTGGAGGTCAGCATCGCCACAGCTCTGAAAGAGGCCCTGGTGGCAGCTCTGAGGAGCCGGGACGCCACGCAGTGGCGCAACAAGCTGGTGGAGGGGCTGGAAGCGATCGGCGCTGCCGGTGTGGCAGACCAGCTCGTGAAGGCCATGGACAGGCAGGCTGCCAAAGAACAGAGGTGGGTGGTGTTTTTTTTTTGGTCTCTATTTGGTGCAAAATGAACCACTTATAAGCACATCGGTTCCTGAGTGATTTTGCATCATCTTGGAATGCGACAGCCAGCCCCATTCCTCAGTTATGAGTGATGTCTTATCAGTGCTGTGTTAACAAAATCCTTTTGTTGTGGAATTTATTCTATTCCATTTCTTTTCACTTTGATGTCTTCCACAGCCCCTGACATGTGTGGTGAGCAACACCCTGACAAGCCACAGCGCAACTCTGAAAATAATCGAATTTGTCAATGTTTAAGGAATTGCTCATGCAATCTCAAGGACATTGCAGGCACCCTGCATCCACCACTGTTCTTATGCAGCTGGCCATCGACCAACAGGCACGAGGGCAGGTTCAAACTGGGACCATGATGGCACTGGACCTTGATTTTTGACAAACACATTTTGACAACCCCCCCCACCCCCCTTCTGAATGTGCTTTCTAATCGTTGCTCTGTGCTGCACACTTTTCCTATCGCCTGTTTCCTTGCCAGATGTGCCAGCTAGCAATGTTTGCTACAGTGAATGTATGGAGAGGTTTTAGTCTTCCATGAGGGTTGTCGATTGAAAAATGAATGGACCATGACCATGCGAGCGTGGAAAAGGCAAATAATTAGCGTTTTAACTCATTGTTGGAAACACGGCCATGCTTGTGGCAGGACAAGGAAGGCTGTCCGGAGACAGAGTGACGATGACATAGACCCCAAGCGGCAAAAGAGGGAAGACATGACAGGTGACACACCCGAGAGTGTGGACGGGCAGCCGGGGACAAACACGCTCGCAAGGAATGGCCATGCTGGGGCCGAAGACCTGTGGGACCCCCGGCCCGGCTCGGCCGCCAATTTGAAGCCGTCTTCAGGCCAACGCCCCAGCGCACCTCCCCCAAACTCCTCCTTTTGGAGCCACTCGAGTTCGCAGCAAGCCAACACGCAGGGGGCCACCCGCGGTGCCTATCAGGAGAACATAGAGCCGAGGGGGGGGCAGGGGATGCCAACTGGAGATCCCATGGGCGTGGGGGCCCTGTCTGCAGTTGATGGCAAGGGGGAAGCTGAGGGGGGGGGAAGAGGGAGGCTGGATGTGACGCAGGTTCGAGCCATTCTGGGTCTGCTGGTTGGTACGAAGCAGAGGGCGCTGCTGCAGGCGTTTGTGAAGAATCTGGACGTCCGGATACTGGCGGATGTCGTTGTGGCCAACCTGCAGTACCTCCCGGTATGGTGCAATCCCAGAATCTAGCTTTTGTATCGCTGACTTTGAATTTACACGAGCGTTGGTGTTCGTATGATTGGCTGTTGTAAATGTAGGAATTATGGAAGTTGGCCTTGTTTCAGGGAATTCCCTGGCGGAAATCCACTGTCTGCATTGGCTTGCAGGATAGAGACTTGGTATAGATTGGAGGCTTTGGCGGAAACTTGCGTATTTTGCATTTATTTTTCGTTCTTTGGAGTGCTGAGGAACTATTTTGAAGGAGCATGCCATGCTGTTGGTTGTAGTAAACACTATGTTGGCCAAATTGGTGCAACGGTTTTGCTGTGGCCTGTGCCAATGTAGTGCCAAGAATTGGAAAGTTGATGCGCTGGCCATTGGCCTTTGGCATTGACATTTATCCACTTCTGATACTTATCTGTGCATCGTTGAATTTTCTGACCTTTGCATGTTGTCTGTCTGCTGTTGGAAATCCACAATCGACCATTGTCACTTCCGGCCAACAGCCATTAGCCAAAGCATGGACCCTTCTCATTGCAACTTGTCATGTTGAGCAGGAGAGACCCACCACAGGGCCCAGCACTGCTTCCGCTGCACCTCTGACTCCCTCCCAGCCAGGGGCATCTGCAGACAAACCTGCAGCTGATGGGCCTCCAGCCCAGGAAGCCTCCATGGTTCCTCCCCCACCCCCTCCTTTTCCACCTCCGCCGCATCGTGATGAGGAACCACCAACATCTGTGGCCCAGGTGAGGCTCTGCACATGTTTTTGTGTATCATTCCTGTTTGTTTTGATTCAGTTCTCTGTTTCTACTTGTTATAAGCAGAAGGAAATACAGAATAGTCACCCCCCTGCCTATCAAGGATTGTGGTCAGATCCTTTCATATGTTGTCCAAGATGATGCACAGGTCTTCCGTAGCAAAATAACCCATCTCTAATGTCACACATGCTCATGCTCTTGAAGAGCTGCTCTTCCTCTGTTGTTTTGCTGCCAGTTTTGACAATGGTGTGACTCTCAACAGCCGCAAGCAGTTAATACTCCTTTTACCCAGCCCACTGTGACAACCTCGTGGCATCAAGACCCTGCAAATGCCGCCAAGGAGCCCAAAGGCGTTTGCCTGCCTGAACGTGGCCAAGCAACTCCTGATGGCATTCATCTGCCAGAAGATTCGTTGCCTAAGTCCTTGCACCAATCTAATGCTATGCTGGCACCCACTGAAGGGGACAGCACCGCTGTCGATCCCAAACTTCATTCCACAGCGAAGTTGCTGGGGGGAGATATGCCAGGGGCGTCAGTGCTTCTTGCTCAATCTGTGGATGATTTGCAAGCCAGCGCTGCACAAACCAGCAATGCCGATGCACCTCGCGGTGAAGGGACCGAGGCGGATGGCGGTGAATCAAGGCAGGAAACAAAGGCTGGGATCCGTGCAGAAAACAGGGCAGCCATGGACACATCCACTTCGCAGGGAGCTCCCATCAATGGGCAGTCGGATGGCAGAACTGGCAACGGTGATGTGAAGGCTGCAGTGCATGGGGAGACTGCCAAGTTTGGCTCTTTAGATGCCATGGATGTGGATGGAGCCAACGTCGGCGATAGGATGGATGCAAGGGGGTTGGAGGGAGAGAAATTGGAAGTGGAAGAGTCCAAGGATGAGAAAGTAAAGGCAGGTGTGTTGGGCCTTGGGCTGGGTGCCGGCCTAGCGGGAGGGTATCCCATGGATGTGAAGAAGCAAGAGGAGGACCTTGGGCAGGGTGAGGGTATGTCAGACACGGAGGAAGCGGGGGAAAGCGGTGACGAACAGGTGGAGGTGGATACCACCACCAGGCTGCCAGATGACGGAGCTCCCAGGTGTGCTGGACCCCTGACTGACTTTGGCAAAGTGTGAGAAGGCGCTGGCTTGGACTTTCTACTTCGATTTTCTTTACCAAGTTTTCACATGCCACTAATGCAGTTGGCACTGTCATCAACATCAATTAGTCAAGTCCCCAAGCTCACAATAGCTGTTGCTGCCCTCCACTTATGCCAAATTCAGGAGCAAAGGGTGGTTGAACAAGACTACAGCAGTTCTGTTGTTCCACGTCGTGGAATGTATAGAACAGACAGAATGGTGGGATAGAGTTGTTGAAAGCCATTTACTTCAATTGTATACAACCCAACTTGACCAGCACGGGTGCTTTGGGCAGTGCAGAGTTGCTGTTAGCCTGTACTATGTCTGTCCATGGAATCCAAAGCTTGATCAGCAACAATACAGGGCTGCAAAACCCCTGTTGAACCAATGAAGGGGTGCACAAAGGGGAGAGAAAGTATGTGCATAAAGTATGTGCAGTCTCCGTCAAATGCCATGTGTCGCAGTTTATGGGTTTTCCTTATACATATAGGCTGCTCTTGTCTGGGCTGCGGATCGTTCTATACGATATACAGATGAGCTGCAAACGCAATGCCTGGCTAGGGTTTGTGTTAGGTAGGTGATGGTGTGATGGTATGTGTGTTAGATAGGCTAGGTGTGCTCTGCGTGCAGAGCACATGGAATGTCAGTGTGATGGTCATCAGGATTGTTTCACCATTTTGTTTGTGACATAAAATGAGTAAAGTAGCGTCCATTTGGGGGTCAACGTGTCATATGGCGGTCATGTGGCGTAAGCCCTCAGCCGCAGGGCAGGGGAAACGTAATACCCTGATGGCCATCCTGTTTAGATTTTCAGCCGCTCGCACTCCAGCATAGTGTCCACAAATGAGCCTCCACATAGAAGGCTAGGGGCGCTCTTGCCTCACAGATGCAGGGAAATTTGATGGGCAACGAGCCAAGATATGCACTCCAAACACCACATGTGAGATTTACTGCTGCAACTCAGCACATTGTTGTCATAAGCACGTCAGTCTGCCCATTAATGACCAAATCTGACCAAACCTTGACCAAATCTTGACCAAATCTTTCGTCCCTTCTCTAGTCAACCTTTAGTATCACCATCACACCAGGGCAGTTCTAAAACCTAATTGACAAGTGATCCAGCTGCTGCCTGGTTATCCCCGCAAGGATTTGCGCAATCCTCATATTCGCCCTAAAGTCCTCGGATGCCCTACTACTCATCTATGTCATGAGAGGGTAGAGGGTCCAGGGATCTCGGCACTACGTTGGTCGATTCCTCCCAAAGTCACGGGGCCCCTGGACGCATCAATCAGCGTGGGAATTGTCCCACCCACTAATGTAGCCTGACAGCCGTCCCGTTGTTGTCTACGGCAAACTTGTTATAGTCTTTGTAGTCATCCAACATGATGCTCCAATACAAGCAGCCTATCATGGAAAAGGGTTGTTGTCATAGTCCCAGGTAGTGGTCCTGGAATGGGTGTGCTATCCATCGTTGAGTGCATTCAAGGTAGGGAAGAATAGATTCAGACTTCTCATATTGACCTCTGGATGATCAAGGGACGTCAATGTGAATGGTACGTGTTAATAACTGCTCAAGTGTTGTCTTGGTATGCCTGACTAATTCAATATATGTCGATTGAATTGTTGGTGATTGTTATGTATATCTGTATGCATATTTATGACGTTGATTTATTTGCTACCCCCCTCTGACTAGATTGGCCTTGCGCCCACGGACGCTTACGCCCGACCAGCGGCAGTCCCTCATGCAGCTGAGCGTGTCTCCACTGATCAGGGCCAACACCAGCAACAGCCGACATGCCAGCTTCTCCCAGGGTGTGATGGCCAAGTTGGCTGGGACGCCCAAGGACGGAAGCCCTATGGACGCCATACTCGATCACATCGTGGACATGTTCCCTGAAATGTGGGTGACCTTACAGTTGTTATCTGTTTGGAGAGACTAGCTCAGTTTGGGATTTGTTTGGAAATGTAGATGACCTTGTTTGTGTTGTTTTCAGATGTTGTGAACTTCAAGTGTTTGCTGAGCTCATACCAGTTTCTTTGCGGACTGTACCTGCTATCCTACTCTACTGCTCCCAAGCCTTGTTTCCTTGGTTGATTCTCTTATGTACATTTGCCTTTATGCCCTTGCTTGTGACAGTCTTGTCAGAATTGATGCTGCTTGTGGTGGCGAAATCACTTCGACTCTCATGCATGCAGGAGCGGCCGAGAGCTGGCGGTGAAGTGGCTCTACAGCGTGTTTGTGGCTCATGGTCCGCCAACTGTAACTCCACCCAACTCAGTCAGCCCGCCCAAGGCCACAGCCCCAGAGGCTGCTGGTGACATGGATGTTGATGCTGCCAAGAGTGACGATGCAGGTGCCAAGGAAAAGAGTGACCAGGGTGAGGCAGCCGATTGTCTAGTGAGCAGCAGTGGCATCGGACACTATGAGTACGCACTCAGCCTTCTGCTGGAGAGAATCAGGTGGGCATTGGCAGTTTGGTGTGCAGTACGATATTCTGGGTGGTGTGATGTGTAAGCGTTGCACTGGAGTGCTGATGCAGTTGCATACGTGGCAGGTATAAATTCATAGTGTCTGTAGCACGGTGGCAATGGGCTAGCAGCAGTGGTGTTGTACTGTTGTTGCCAAAGGGAGGTACTTGGATTCGCACATTTCTTCAGGGGTACTGCACTGTTCACAACAGTTGTCTTTGGTCATTGCGTTGCAGTGCAAGTGCTAGTGGCAACAATGCAGTGGAAGTGATGCCAGATAATGCAGTGCCAATGTACTCCAGCGGATCTGTATCAGAGCAGCGAAATATGTTTGCACTGATGTGGCATTTTGGTGGTCCTGCTTGTTTTCTGCACGAAAACTCAGAGCATCAAAACCCATTGTGTTTTCTCACGTTGTGGTGGGTTCTCTTGAGGGAGATGATCAGAAATGATTCACAAATGATGTCTGTTTGTTAGCAGTATTAATGAGAAACGCAGGCACATTCATAAGAACACCGGGGGCAATGCCATTTGATCGCTAACATAGGAACTCCTTTGAAGGAAGTTAAGTCAATGATAAACACATTGAAATAGGAAGCACGCCTGACTGTCTTCGTGCTGCCTGAATCAGTGACAAGCTCCAGGACCCCCGGGACAAGACCTTCAAGCAGCTGCTGCTGGACGCCCCTGCCCTGCCGCCCACCCCCCTCAAGGCCTTCCTTGCCGCCCTCACTGCCCGCGGCCCTGCCTGGTCGACCACATCCCTCAGTGTTGCTCTGGAGCTCATGAAAGAGAGGCCTCCCTTGCAGGTGTGTGGGAGAGGGTGTGAAACTTGGCAGTGTCCGCACAAGGTGTCAACTTGGGTTGCCATGTGTTGAGGCCACGTCCAGAACACTATGCGCAAGGATTTTGTGCCGGCCATTGCCTTGGATGTGCCAAGGGCAGCGGTTTGGTACATTGACAGATCTGGCACAACGGAAGGATGAATGCACAAACCCACTTATTATGGCTCCTTACAGACACTTGTTGACTGCTTGTTTGCTGCATTCGTGCACGGTCCTTATTTCAGCTTTGGCCTCTGGCTCTCAGTGGCTCATTTCGTTGTGTAGAGCAGAAGGGACACAACGCAGTCTGGTTGGGAGGGAATGCCGATATAGCAAACCTGTTGCAGCCTTTAGAAACGTTGCAATGTATGCACAACGGCAGTGTTCTTTGCATGGTGCAAGGTGTTGTGAGCAGTCTCGCTTCCCTTGAAAGTTCCGCACCATCTTGCACAGCATGGAACAGAGTCCCTCGATTCGCTCGGGAGGAACATCCTCTGTCATGTTTGCCCTCTGACAATGATCTTTAGACTGGTGGAAAAAACTGTTGCTGTGTGATGATTGGAGTTCGATAGACCCACGTGCGATGACCAATCGGTTGTTTACACGTTTCTGTAATCAATGCATTCATTCTGGTGACATTCAGTCCTCGACTGCTGCAGAGTGCCATGTTGGAGCTGATCCTTGAGGCGGCCACGAGCGACCGGGACGACACGCGCGAAAAGGCCATCCGCTTGATCAAGAACCGTCTGTTCAGGGACTTCTCTGCGCAGGTGGAGGTCTTTGCGACCCAGGCGCTGCAGAGGCTCGAGGACCATGAACCGCAGAGTGAGGCAGTGGAAGGCAGGGAGGGTGGGACAGGGGAGGGGGCAGAGGAGAACGAAGGCGGTGGCGAGGTAAGCGGGGCTGGCGAGGCGATGGAGGAGGCACCAGCGGAGGCGTCGCCGTGGATGCGATACTGCAATCTGTACATGGTGCTGTGCACGATGAAGGGGAGCATGCTCAGGTGGGTTGGCAGGGGTTTGTAGGAACGCGGGCATTTTGGTGTATGCATGCTGCCTTGGACGGAGTCGAACCTAAGAACATGCGTTCAACCTAGGAACTGTAGAAAGCAACCCAAGGTGTTCTTTCTGCCGGGAGGGATGTGCAGCCCTTTTCCTGGGCAAGAAGTGTGAAATGGCCCTCTTTTCCACGCAAAATAATTGTGTGCAAGCAGTGCAAGGAGGCTGAGCCAATCGAAGAATCTAGAAGTATTGCATGTGAGGCGGCTGTCTGCTTCCTTTGTTATCTGGGAGAAACTTATTGTTTTTGTTGTGCTGCAGTGAGTGCATTCAAGCAGGCATGGGCTGAGTTGTTGCTGCAAGCTGTGTGCTGATTGGCGGAAGTGTCGTTTGTGTTCTAACATATAGTATGTAGTTGTTATAATATCGATTATACTATCGATTGCAGATTCCCTTCAATGCGCCTGTGCCGACTGAACAGCGTTGCTCTGTCGTGAGCGTATGCCGTGCAGCGAGCATGGCGCCCAAACGTGCCTCCCGAGAAACACAATTCTCAGAACGGTTAGTTCTTTATGGAGCTTTAAGCCGAGTGGCTTGAGGCAAAGAATTGGCAGAAATTAGTAGCTGAGTAGTGTGTTGGGCGTGTGTGCTCAGAGGCCTGCTGATGGTCTACGCCAATGCCTCCAGAGGTGCCCAAGCTGCCATACACAGCTACACCAAGCAGCTGGCGGAGGCCATCGGCATCCACAGCCCCAAGTTGCTGGCCCTCATCGACGACCCGCCCCCCGGGTCGGAGCACCTGCTGCTGATGATGCTGACAGTCGTGCAGGACCGAGTGCCGCCGCCGCCTGTCGTCAATGCGTGCCTGAAGCAGTATGAAAAGACGAAGGACACCAGGTGTGAGGCTGTGCCCTTGTGAGCCATGGCCTTTGCCTGAGGTGGCAAATTAGCCGAGATGGGAAGTTTGCAGTTTGTGGGATCTGTTGCTGCAGTGCCTCAGGTTGGCTGTGAGCAAATTGTGGACATTGTTTTGCTGCAGTCTAGTAGGTGTTTGCAGTACGTTTCCTTGCATTGATAAGCACTGATTTGTTGTTGGGCTGGCAAAGGGCCTTGAAAAAGTGGCTGAGAAATAGGAGTTTCATGCCTGCCGCAGTAAATCCCAGTCTGTCCGCCTGTCGTCCTGTCCCCACCCACCCGTGTCCGTCCATCCACCTCCCGCCGCCTGCCAGTTCCAGCCCTTCCCACCCCTTTTCCGGCAGCTGCCCCCACCCCAGATGCCAACCCACCTCCTTCCCCCCTCCTTCGTACGCTGCATCTATCAGTGCCATGACGTCGTGCCGATGCATCCGTGTGAGGAACAAACAAACAAACAAACAAACACCTTCCCTGCTCCTTTGATACACTAAATTGATGCACTACATTGGTGCACAACATGATACAGTACATTGATATAGTACATTGATACACTGCATTGGTGCTCCACATTGTGTATTACATTCCTTAAAGGAACAAGCAACCAAGCCTCCTTCCCTGCTGCATTGATACGCTGCATTGGTACACTACATTGATGCGCTGAATTGATCAAGGCCGTGACGTCATCTCGAAGCATCCGCGTGAGTAGCAAAGTGACCGGCGAACATCCTTCCCCGCAGGTTCCTGATGCCCGCCTTGCTGGGCATGGCCAAGCGCGACGCCCTGGCCTGGGTGCCCCGCCTGGCGGCCCTCCCTGAGGCCGCCTTCTCGCAGGGCGTCCTGATGCTCATCCGCCGCCGGGGTGCCGATGAGGCCGTGGAGCCCAACGAGGTGCTCGTCGCCCTCAACCGCGCCCGGTTATCAGAAGTGGGCGTCACCGTGCTGCAGGTCAGTGTAGATCGCCAGCAAGAGGACGCCGTTTCACATCTGAGTTCAGCAGAGGCACGCGACGTGACCAAAGTGTCGAATATTTCACGTTGTCTGTGAGGATGTTCATTCGTTGATTCACCGTGTTGCAGCTACGGGCGGCGCTGGACCACTGCCTGCGCGGCATGGCGCAGATCTTCGACCAGAAGGCGCTGGCCGCGGCGCTGAACAAGCTGGTGGAGGAGCAGACCTTGCCGCTGCTGTTCATGCGGATGGTCATCCTGTCGGTTGGGCGGGAGCGGGGCCTGAGGCGATTCGTGCTGGACACGCTGCTCAGCGGATCGGTCGTCAAGGAGAAGATCCGGCCGGACAGGAACCAGTGGCGCGGCTACCTGATGCTGCTGCGCCGCACGGCGCCCATGTCCCACCGCCACCTGCTGGCGCTGCCCACTGAATTGTTGAAGGCAGCGGTGGAGGAGCTGCCCGGGGAGTTCGCGGGCGGGCTGCTTGGGTACGTGGAGGGGCCGGGATGCGACGTGCGGGTGCCGGCGGACTCGCTGGCGGCCGTGCGCGCGGCGGTGAAGAGGGCTGAGGAGAGGCGGCGGGCGGCGGAGGCCAAGGCCAACGCGGAGGTAGGCGTGGGGAGGGGAGGGAGGCACCCAATTGTCGCTCTGTCTTTTCCGTGATGATCCCTTCTTGTTTCGGGCCCAAACGTCTCAAATGGCTGACCCACTGACCGGCGTTGGCCTTGTCAGCGGAAGAAGCGATCCTCGCAGAAAAGACAGAGGGACTCATATATTCTTGGGGAGGGGAGGAATGTGTGGGTGCTGTCTTTTTGCCCTCTTTTCTTTGTTTCCTTATTCTTTCATTGTGGTTTTATTTTTTTTTGTGTTTCCCTTTTTGATTCCAAAGACGTACATCACATTTCTTCGTGTCATTCTTCTTTTCTTTGTGTTTTCCTTCTTTTCTTTTTGTTTTCATTCTTTTCTTTGTGTTATTCTTAATTTTATGTGGTTTTCTCTATCGTTGGTCCTCCTTGTCGGTCGACTTAATGCGTTGCACTTTTGCTGGTTTTGATTGATAAGAGATTGTGGAGATCCACATCAGAAATTGTTGTGGCCCTTTCATGGGGCTGTATTTCTCCATGTATATGCACAAACCAAAAGACAGGAAAACAACAAATTGAAGCCCAACCTACCTTTTGTGATACCTAGGAATCAACATGCCCATTCTCTGATTAGGGCCCATGTTGTCCACCTTGACAAGGAATGTGTAGGTGGTCTTTTTCTTTTGATTGTTGCTTTATCGTGGTCATTGGTGGTCAGATTGCATCGAGTCAAGATGACTTTTGAGCAGAATGGACACACATATTGTGTGGAGTGTCGATATTAGAGATATGCACCTCTGCCCCTCGAAATGTCCACAGATTTGAAAGGCATCATCCTCTGTGGGGCCAGCAGTGTCCATCTAACCTATTGAGGGTGTGGGTGTCGAGGCGAAGGCACACACGGACGTTTTGTATTCGCAGCCCCATATTCCTGTGCACTAGTGTCCTGCCTTGCCTTTTCAGAGGCCACATTATCCCCATTAGTGCATGGTTGAATAAGTTAGGAACTGGCTGCAAGCACTTGGGGGTGAATCTTGGGGGCCGTTTGTGCGAACTGGGGTTTTTGTTGACTGGTGGTTGGCAAAGCTGTCTTTCATGTGGGGTGGATGGGATGGCCAGAGAGCTCATGGCTACACCCTTGTCTCAATTTGCCCTACAGAGTATGACCTGTTCTGTTTTGCTGTGATTGCCTTCATATGTGGGACCATGTGGTTGATTCTCTTGACATTCAGTAATTCGATTGACTGCATGAAGGCGGAAGTTGGGGGAGAAGACTGCGCGGTGGCAGGGGAGGCTGGAGATGAGAGGTTGGTTGGCAGGGGTGAGCATCAGCAGGAGAAGCCGGGAGATGGGGCAGAGGAGAAACCAAGCGAGGAGGCATCAGAGGCGAAGGGCTCTGTCCGGAATGGCGATCTGGGTGAGGAGAGGGACCCAGGCGGGGAAGCCTCAGAGGCCAAGGAGCAGGATTAGGAGTGTGGAATGGGCATGCGGGGAAGGAAACGAATACGCAAAGCATACAGTAGCGGAATACAGTAGGGTTTTTGTGTGCGAGAGGGAGTGAAGCTTAGATTAGATGCTTCTGTGGAGGGCGAAGGGCGGCGTGCTGGAGCCATCCAACGCATTCAGACGTCGGTTGAATTTAATTCATGACGATGTAAACATGTCATCACCGCTATTGGTGCGCTTGTGTCCCGCTGTCTGCGCCAGAAGGTCTCCTCTTCTGTTTCGAATTCGTATGGTCCAAGCGTTGCAGGCGCTTTGGTTTCAGATTTGGCTGTTTGGCCTGGCTTCGTACATCCAGGCAACCAGGAGAACTCGCGGACGCTGGGCCCGACATGCTGACGCTTTCGCAATTGGCAAAGATTCTGCAGAATTGAAAACGGGCGGGCTGAGCGCATGCCGAAGGCGTACACACATGCGCACAATCAATTGGGTTGTTGTGGTTGTTCCTGGGGAGGTTGTGTTTGTGGTGTGGGCAGTACAAGCCCATGTTGGGATTCAGTTTCACGCTACAGACGCATTGGAGACGTGTTGACGGGGGATGTAGACATGATCTTGTTTGTTGCCGACCCTGCATGTGGTGTGGCGCGCAGCAAGACGCTACCATGCTTATATGCTGCGTTCGAAACCAACAGTCGCACTCCACCCCTCCCAATTCCGCCTATCAGCAGTCCTGGCAACTCGGGCAACGGTCCTGGCTGCTGTACTGGCTGATGCACAGCAATTCGTGCCTCATGCTCGCAGACAAATCTCAAGAACCTGGTTTGGCGGCCAATACATCACAAGTTTCTGTTGATGTTATCTGCAGGTCCTGTTTTCTGATGACGGAGCAAGAAACTTCTTGCCAACCGTGATACCGAGTCTCACATGCATCCTTTAATTCATGACCTGTTCACGTGGATGGGCCCTGGCGCTAACGCATTGCATTCTGTTTCACAGCGGATCGCTGATAACATGGCCGCTTTTGTGCATGTCACTGTTCCTCACATTGCCTCTTCTACAGTCTTACATTTTCGCAGTGCGTCGTCTTCGGCTGGAAAACGCCTCATTAACACTTGCCGGAGGCACACTGCACAGCGCTGCAGCTTCTTTCATCTCTCCCACGGCGGCAATTCATGGCCGGTTCAACTTGCCAAGTCATCGATGGGCAGCCGAATTGGTAGAAAAAAATGCGCATCTAGCTGCACTCATTGACGGCAGGTCGACTCAAACAAGCCCACTCGTTTGCACAGTTCAACAGGCTGAATTCCACGCCTTGGTCGATGCGGATGATGTTCAGGCCCATTCTATGCGTGCCCTGCTCCCGAAACATGAACTTGTGCAAGTGACAACTCCCCAATTCCTTGGCTCCGCCCCGCTCACGACTCGAGCTCCATCTTCTTCTTGGCCCACAACAGATCGATGGCCGAGTCAGCCTCACCCTGCATCATGGTAACCAAAGACCTGAAACTCAGGGAACTGATATCAAAATTACTTCTCATGAAGTATTCAACAAGTACGTAAGAACTACTTAAAAATATTTATCACGTTGTGTGACGTCTGATGCATATGCTGGTGCTGCCACATCCCTTCAGAAAGCATTCAGGGGCCCATCACGTGGACAAGACGGGCGGAGTTGGGACTGAGTCATGCATCCCTTTCTAATGGTTGTGGGCATTGTTTCTTTGACAACAAACGATGTCGATGCCAAAGGCAGCCGTCAAAATATTGATGGGCGCTATTCCTGTAGTGCCAGGACACATCTGCATCACCTCCACAATCCGGAAACGAGTCTGCAAGAAGATCGCGCAGTACATGTTTGAAGACTGTATTACACACTCTGCCTGCTCATACCATCCCAGGTATTTTCCCATATATTCAGGACTTGGAGTGTCAACACCTTAGTTGAGACAACCTTTGCCAACCCCAAAAAAAACACCCAAGCCTCAAAAAAATAAGTTTGAAAGATCGATGCTGCGAAATGGAAAAACACACAGCAAAGGTAGATTGTCCAGCAAACGTACTGAATAACTGACTGTGGAGGCAGCTCACAACAGCGACTGTCCAGCGGCACATGATCTGGCCCTTTCTGTGCGGATCACTGTTGTCCATTCTGGGCACCGACAAGGGTGTTGGACAGCAACTTGATCTGAAATTGCCTGTGGTATCTTGTTTCCAGCCTGTGAGCGCTTCCTCTTTTGGCGACAAGAGGCATGGCAATGGCAATTGCAACCCTAAGTGCGATACAGTCTCACAGACGCATGAGTATTCAAATTCGCAGAACTGGAAGTGTCATTACTTTGGCACATTGCCCAGCACACCCTCGCAGTCGAAGGGGGCTGAATGCTCTGTGAATCCATCGTTTGCAACAACCTGGCAACTCACCCGCCCACGCACAGTCCCAGAGATGGCAAAAGTTGTGAACTGGGTCGTGTACACTCCGTCGGAGTCAAGGTGCCCAATGTTGATCTGGATGCTGCCATGGTCCTTGGCGCCGATCAGCTTGTTAGTCCACGAGCTGTCGCACAGATGGGCAAGGCAATGGTCACCATTGCCTGAGGCACAATCAATGCTCGCTACAGAGCTGGCAGCACAATCTGAGCCTGCTATACACCTGCACCACTTGCTTATTGAAATTGGTGGAATTTGCTGTTTTCCACAACGGGCATTTGCCCTGTGCCACGGTTGCATTCACAAGGAGAGGCTATTGCAGCTGGCACACGATGACAGGCAGGTAGGCATCCAAACCCATTGTCCTATTCCCTTTCACTCATCCGCCCATTCCTACGCTCGTTACTCGCCGCAGCGCACACAAAATGCGGAAAAACCCCATCGCGAGGCAAAAGATCGCCATGGGTCTTGGCCAAAACGCGGCACGCGCCAACGGCATCTTGCCAAAGTCTCCGGGGGCAAAGTCGACCAAATGCGATGGCGAATCTCGATCCAGCGCCTCCCGCTGCCAGCGCATCACAAGCACGCTGCGCCAAGAGCCGCAGCCCCATCTCTTCAGTGCTACCCGTATGTTCCCCGCGCTTCTCCCTCTCGCTCGCATTCTGAACCCCTCCAGTCCGCTCTCCAGTGTGCTCCTGTTCTGGCGCTGGAGGCGCTGCATCATATTTCTAAAGTACGGAAAGGTTCTCGCGCACACCTGTTCAGGAGCGGGGTGCCCTGTGTAGGGACCGCATCTCTTTTGAGGGGCAGCAATTCTTGCCGTGCCGCCCGCGCTCATGGCGAGCCGCCAAGCGCGGTGGGGTGGCTGGGATCAATCCAATCGGTGCGCACCATTTTCGTGGGATGTACAGATCGACGGTGGCGCCCTCGTCGTTGATCATCTTGGGACGAAGGCCCGGGCGGCCGAGAGCGGCGGCTGAAGGGGCGGTGGCTGGGTGCGCAAAAGGAAGACTGCGGGCGGCAACCTGTATCTTGCTGTACACTGCGTAACCGTTACTCTGTATGTCACATCTACTCCATCAGTGCGTTGCGTCGGTGCGTTACATCAATGAGTCATTTTCGTGCGTTACATCAGTGAGCTGTTTTAGCGCGATATATCGGCACGTTACACCGGTGCGTTACACCGGTGCGTAACTGCCAACTTCGCTTCTTGCACAAGGTCCGCCCAGTAGTTTGTAGCGATACGGGAAAGGCTGATTGTTGAAGTATAGCATAATGAAACGCGGTCAATTTCATCCACGCTGCGTTTATACTTCATTTCTGCTGCGTGGGCTTCGTCCAAGAATTGATTTGATGGCTGATGGATTGTCGGGCCGGCCGGTTGTCACTGGCAACGGATTTGGGTGATTCAGCGGGAGGACAGCTGTGGGTTTGAATCAAGAGCAATGACAGCTGTCTGGTTGAGAGGCACGTTGGATTATGTGATGGAAGTGCGGCTGTCGGGTTGAATGGTGAGTGAATTGACAGCTGGAGTGTGTGACAGGATTGATGCGATTGTACGATGTGTGGTTTGGCGTACAAAAGCTGGACATGGCGACATTGTAATACTAGTAGATCTCTGTTGGTGCTGGGTTCCGTGCTCCGAGTGCCGCAAGGCCGCGTTCAGAACCGCCTGGCAAGTCGAAGACCCCCAACGCCGAAGGCGTGGCTTCCGTGAGGCCGCGGCGCAGGGGATAGCTACTCGCAAGCGTCCGGACGCGGGCCCCGAACGTGGGGCATCTCCACACGCCGGCGCCTCACTAAGCATGCGGTCAAGGGTCGGCACGCCCCTGAGGGCTGTGCGATCGCGGGCGGAGGGCCCCGTGCGCCGGCGAGGGCGTTGGCGCGACGTGGGTTGAGGAGAGCGACGGGAGGCGAAAGGGAGGGCGCATTGCGCGGTGCGTCGAAGGAGTCGCGAACCGCGGACGGGACTGCTGCAAGGCGGAGGTGCTGCTGGTTCCGGCAGCGAATGTGGGCTGCGAACGAAGGCTGAAAGCGGCGGATCTGTGGTCGCCGCTTCTCTGGCTGACTCTGGAGGGGAATCGCCCATCATTCTGAGCGTGATGGAGCGTTCCTTTGAACAGGCCCAAAAAGAAGCCATTGCCCTCAAAATTAAAGCATTTTCACACGGCAGTGCCCGGGTAATGCGGGGCGAAATAATATTATTGCCTGCACCAAATCGGTGACTGCTTGCACCAAATCATATGCACACTGTGTCCTAACCTCAGGTTTAGGGTTAGGGTGAGTTTTAGGCCTAGAATTACGGTCGGATTCGGTTTATGGCTAGGTTTAAGGGTTTAGCTTTTAGGCTAGGTTAGTTTTGGAGGGATTTGGTGCAGAAAGTCACCGATTTGGTGCAGCCAGTAACTGTATGCCATTGGGGCCACTGCCGGGCGCTGACCAGTCGTAGACTCCCAGGTTGCACGCAAGCCCCATCACTTTACAGCGATATGGTCTGTGGGGGTTGTGTTTATGTAGGTTGGCGCGTTTTTCTGTCAATCCGTATGGAGCTCTATTCCAAGATCTTCCTGGCGGATTGCGTGTGCTCTTTGGCTGGTGAGCGCTGATCGCTTGCCTTTTCTAATGCGTCGTGTACCCCGTTTTTATCTTGCATCCCGCGCTTCGTTCTCGGAGACGATGGCTGGCCGCGACTGGCGACCGTCTCTGCGGCGAGCATGGGACTCCGGGTCTCGATCTTGCGCAGGACGGGTCGGACGAGGTTCAACAGTCAGCGCGCCTACTCGTGTGCGTTGCCGTGAAGGCGTTCGCGCCGCGCGGGGCGGGTTTGCAACCGGCGCACAGCAGCTAGGGCTCAAGACGTGGGCGCGGTGGCCTGAGGGGCAAGCGTAGACACGCCGTATCGCGTGATGTAGAGATACGGCAGGTGCAGCTCCGCACGCTGTTACAGTTAGAACTGATTGAGTGTCATTAATAACTGAATGCATGAAAAGATGACGAAGCACTAGGAATTGCATTGAGGACGTTGATCAACGGACTGAATATAAAGGACAGAACGCCTGTTGTCCTTTTGCCTCGGCTGTAAACAATTCCCGTTCAAGGATCGCCACTCCTCGATCCTGCCTGCCTTCCTCAACGCCACATTTTTTGAATGTTTCATTAGAAATGCCACATTTTAAATGTTTCAGTAATAATGGGACGCGGTGCGCGGGGCGTCACGCCGCCGTTACGCATCGCCGCAGTACTTTGGTGCGGGGGTTGCGCCCCGGGGGGTGAAACGAGTAATTCATTATCGCCCGCGAACCAGCCGCGAACCCCGGTCCCCCGGGCTCCGGGCCGGACCGGTTTCGGCCCGCGGCGGGCGCCACGTCGGACGGGGGCGCCCCGGCGGGGGCCCGCCCCTCGGCGGGGGCCGGGGGCCTGGGGTCCGGCGGGTGGGCGCGGGGGGCGTGGCGCCGGCGCCGCCGCCACGCCGGAGTGGCGGCGCACGGGCCAGCGGCCTGCGGCCGCCCCGCGGCGCTCCGCGGCACCGGGGAGATCCGAGCCGGTGCTTGGCGCGGCGCTGGGACGCCGGTTGCGCAATGGCAGCGGGGCCCGCCGCCGGCCGGTCGCGCGCCCGCCTGGACCACAGACAGCGCATCTTCAGGGACCGCTAGGCTCCCCATCGGCCCACTGACCTGGGGCGGCTGCCGCTCTGGGCAGGCAGCTCGTTGCGTTGACGCGGGGCAGCCCATGAGGCGGGCTTGCAGGGTCCGCGTACGCAGCGATCGGCCAGGGTGGACAAATGTTCGAGGTGCAGCCGCACGCCACAAGGCCTCTAGCTGTGAAAGGACAAAGCAAAGCAAAGCAAAAGCCTGCGGGCTGGCAACAGTGTGTGTCGTAGACTTCCAGGGTCGGGGGGGGGGGGTTCACACACCTGTCCTGCAACCTCATGCGCTGGCGGCGGAGCCAGAGGGGGGCCGCGTCCGCCTGAAAAGCATCGGAGAGTCGCCGCTTGCCGTTGGAGAGCATCGGAAAGTCGCTTGCTTGCCGCCTGACGCTCCTGTGGCCGCTCGCCCACTGCCGGCTGGCGCTGGAGGTGTGGGGAGCTGTACAGCAGGGTTGCCAGCTATTGGGTGGGTGTGCGAATTACAAACTCATTCCGCACAACAGCACATTTTGCGCGATCGGTTGGGTGTCCCCTCCGATGCGTGGCTGAGATCTCAATCAGCTTAATGAGCCACTGCAAGATCCTTGGCTGGGCGTGGAGCTGGGAGCGCTGTGGGCGGAGTGCGGAGCGCTGTGGGCGGAGTGCGGAGCGCTGTGGGCGGAGTGCGGAGCGCTGTGGGCGGAGTGCGGAGCGCTGTGGGCGGAGTGCGGAGCGCTGTGGGCGGAGTGCGGAGCGCTGTGGGCGGTGTGGGCGGAGTGCCACCGGTTCATCGCTGCCTCGCCAAGGGTGTGTCATGGGGCACTTGCAAGCTTGGCCTTCGCAGCAAGGTGTGGCATCTTTGAGCGGATGAACTGTGTGCGGACATGCATTGACGTTGCGCCACCCTTCATGACGGACTTCGAAGAGCTCATTGGTCAAAACCACCAAGCTGCTGGGGCTGCTGCACTACCAAAGGATGTATGGGAATGCAAAGGTGAATTCTGTGCTGAAGTGCTTGGAAGACATCTCTAACACACCCGAACTTTGTCTGTGTTGCTTATCATGTGCTTCTGACTCCGAGTGGGCCATGTCCATGCATCTCCCGCCGATGTGACAGACAAACAAAATCCAACGAGCGGGTTACCCCCTGGTCGGCCTAGTCTTGCTTGTTGCCCAAGGTGTGTGAATGTGAATATTTTCCTTTGCAGCTTTGCTTCAGTGATCAACCACGAACCTTGGAAGCTACAGGCTGATGTCAGGCGTAAGCCTGTTTGCAGATAGTATGGAGCACAATAAACAAATAAAGAAATAAGCAATGGTACAGCAAAAAATGAAGCATTGGGCAAGTGGGTGAATAATTCCAGTTGTACTCAATATATTCCGACACCCCGTGGCCTGTGCCCCCCCACATGTGCCAATGAGGCATTGTTCAGCTGGTCGCCCTGCTGGCTTGCATGCTTGAATCGTTGCACATATATGTTGGCGTAGGTGTCGTGGATTTGACTTTTGCACACGACGTCCTGGCCGTGCAGTTGCCAGACCTGCTGGAGCACCTCGCCCACTGTGATAATACAGACTCGAGGCAATGTTGCCCTACGGCCTGAAGGCGCTGGTCAAAATGACCAAGGTGCTGGGGCTGGTGCAGTACGAAAAAAATGCATGGGAATGCCCAGGTGAATGCTGTGCTGATGTGCTTGGACAACATCCAGCGCATTCGCACCCATAAATGCAGAAAGACCTGGATGTGGAAGAAGCAGAGGCATTGCGCCCCAGCTTTGTGGCCACACATATGTCAGCTACCATCGAATTGTATGTACCCTGTGGTGGTACATGTTACTGATACTAATATTTAGCCAATTTAGTTAGGTGTTGACTTTGTTCAGATAAGATAACAACATAACAGTGCTGCATGTACTGTTGTGATCACTGATGTTCTTGCCATCGTTTTTACTGTCATTGAAATAGTTTCTTTGCCTTGCACTGGCATTCAGGAACACACTCTGGAACTTCTGTTGTTTGATGAGTTTGTTTGCGCTCTATGGTGTCTTGTGCATGTGTTGCCTGTGTGCATGGATTTTAGCTCCTCAAGTCATTGCTTGTTGTCTGCCAGTTTAACACCTTGCCAGTATGTTTGATGCCTGCTGTCCAGGACATTTCCGTCAGAAGCATTAGCAGAGGGCTCGTTTCAGTGCTTGGACGTTGCATTGATTTTGATGCATTCACACAAAGTCATGCTTGTATCGTCGTGCTTGTGAAGGAACATATTGTCAAGTCCCTGTCCGCATGTGAAACTGAAAGGTGGACCCCAGAACAGTGTTTCTAGTTGGCAGTGCAGACAAGGGCTCTTGCCATGGCATGTGTCTTTGGCCAGTGTCATCGGCCTCTGTGCTTCCGGCTGTCTGCATAACCTCACCATGCCCAGCGAACAAGAGTGCACCCCAATCTAATGCCACAAGGGTACACAATGTGCATCTTCCAAGAGCATACCACAACCACAGCTGATTGGTGCATGTCATTGACAGGACATGGCTTCGATTTATCCTTGTGACCACAAATCTGATTCCTGTTGTGCATCTTTTCAGGACATGATCGAGCTTGAGTTTTAGGATGACCTGTTATGACAGCTGGAGGCATTGTAAGTGGTGTCCTGAAGTCATCCTCAGGCCATGGCTGCGCACAGCGCAGATCCCATCCTGCACCCCTCATGGCAGTGCTGAACAGGTGAAAAAGTGGGGGCCATCATTGCTTACAACTAGTTTTGCAAGAAGATAGTGGTGGACTGTGCAATGTGCCTATGCAAATGCTGGATTCGAGCTGCCATTGGCCCTTCGGCTCGGTGACAATCGATCAGTGAACACAGCTATGCGATGCACAGCTCGCAATATGCAGGGTGTCAAGCACCAGGGTGTGGCCTTGTTGCCGTTGGACCCCTTTTCTCCTTGCTTGTTCCAACATTGCGTGGTTCGTGACTTTGACTTGTTTCTATAATTGGCAAGGAGAAGCAAACCCTGTGTTAGGCTGGCTGCGTGCATTGAAATATGCACTCATTCCTTCGTCGTTGGTTGTTTCTGGTGTGCATGCTTGTAGCTGCTCCAGGCCCTTGCAAAGCAATGCATGCAATGAGGAGTTCCGGAGGCCCACTGACAGTGCTGCGCCTGCCATTGGAAACATAGTTGGCCGCCATTCCGTAGCTGTCAACACTGGCTCAGCATGTGACTCAGAGCCACACAGCACCTGGCTGAAATCCCTTCCCTGAGCAGCGATGTTGCAGAGGCTGTCATCGTACATAAGCAGTTCATTTTTGTGATCGAAGAAGTGGAAATGAATTTTCTGCAGGAAGTCAACCTGAGGCTAGTGCAGGTTTGGGCTGCGCTGACTGCTCATCCATTTGCACACCGTCCTATAATGTGTATTCCATCACTTTATCCATCCAACGGATCTATTGCATCTGGTCACGTCTCAGACATACGTCCCTCGTCCGGAACTAAATGTCCAAATTTGTTTGGGAGGCCACATGTACATCGCGCAAGTGCTAACGTTTCTTTTCTGAAAATCTGGCCAGGGCATCTCCCATGATTGTATTGCTTCCTCCCAAATTTTTGCAGAAAACGGATATGTGTATTAGATTTGGCTGTACTTTCAACCTACGGGGCTCAAACACTGAATTCCAGTTTGCAAAGGTCTCCCCCCCCCCCCCCTTCCCTCTTCAATATGGCCTCCAGACAGGGTCGCCTTGCGATTGACGGTACGTGGCGTAGACTGCATAGTTGTGGCCACTGCTTTGGATGTGGGCTTGCAACATATCAGCGAAGCAGCAAGAGTTCTGAATTGAGGTCAGCACCAGTCGATCGTGGATCGCCACTGTTTTTCACCGGCAAACACGATTCTCACCTGGAGATTGGGGTTCCAGAATTCTGAGGACTTCACTTTAACGGCATTGGGAGGATGCAGTGTCACCATTCATGAGTTGCCTACAGGCAATAGGACTCCGGTGACCTTTTCCGAACGAGGCTGTGGTCGCCTCACTGTCCAAGGACTAGAATAGTGCCAGAAATGGTTGTTATGTGCATTCCCACAAGTTGCATTTCTACTCTGACGAGAGAGTTCTCATCCTGCCCACGCAAAACACAAGTGCCGCCAACATGCAGCGTGTTAGGGCCTCCAAGTGTATACGCACAACCTCAATTGCCGCATTAAAGTAGATTCATGTCGTCTTCGGCCTAAATGTTTGAATACCAAGGGGCCCACTAATTGGAGATCCCTAGTGAACGGAGATCCTCACATGCATGCAGCTGTTCTCTGGTTTGTCTTGGGGCACAAGAAACCTCCTGGCAATGGCAGATCCCTAATATGCAGCACATCCTCTGCAAAAAGCGCCATGGATCTTCATAATTTGGTGATGGCCGGAACATACTCAACAGCCATTTCTTGCAGCATCCAGTGCGATCGATGCTGATCCCAGGGGTAGCACATGAGCAACGGGCAGCACCACCCTTTCATCAGCGTGGAGTCCCAAGGAGGGCGCTTCGCTCTTGTGGGGACTTTGTGGGATCCTGGATATACGATTAACTATTTTGTTAATGCATTTCCACCAAGGACGAAGTTGGGTGGGCTGCACTGAAAATGCGAATCAATTGCAGTTGAATTCAAACGGGTTTCTGGCCCCTCTAGTACCTTGGCTAATCAAAGTATATAGTTTCCAAGGGCCATCATTTTGGCGCCCTTGGACTTCTGGGGGCTTTGGCGGGGCTAAGCGGAGGCAGCTATCTAGGCTCCCCCCTCTGTCCCCATCATATCTTGCTTCACATCACGCCAGCTCATCAGCACAACCTAGAGGCACCGAGTGCTTTGCCCTCCCCGGCCGTTCTGGCCGAGTTTTTTCTATGAACCTGATGCGTGTCGAACACTGGGTGCATGACCGTTCCGGACAGCTTGGTCGTCCGGCTCAATGATGGTTTGCTTATGGCTGCCCTCAATGACTTGTGGCTGCTGGGCCCTCGGCGCTTGCTATGGCCAGTCACCAATTTGGTGGTCCAACCGCCCGGTGTCCGTTTCCCCGAGTGGTTCGACGTTAGGCAGACCTCTGAATGTACATAACTTGTGCCGGCGCTCGGCTGAACTCTGGCTACTTCCAAGGGCACCCAAACCGGGCGCCCTACGTTGCATGGCTCTTCAACCTGACCTGTGCTCTGGTTGACTTTGCTGCGCATCAAGAATTCCTGCCCATCTTTAGGGACGGCCTCCTACAATGCCTCCATGCCCTCGTGACGATTATCACCAAATTGTAGAGCCTAGTCTGCCTTCAATAGGTCCATGGGGAGCAGAAGGGCAAATCCCTTGATGGGTCGTGGCACATGCTTCAAACGTTCATTTGGGCGTGGTGCATCAGCATTGTTGGGACCCAATGATCGACGACCCGTTGGAGCACATATGAAAGGAGGTGCTCAATCAACAACTAAATTTAGTGACCGGGTCAGTGACATCCAAGAACCAAGATAGCTTTGACCGTCTGCTCCACTGGCGCAACATCTTTTGGCGCCCAGCAGGTCAAGGGAAATATGGCCAAAGTTGGGGCAGGTCATGGAGCACCCCTAGCTCCTCCCAAGCCAACGTCTAGAGGACCCTCCCTACATTTACCTCAAGGGCCACCTCACTGCGCTGTTGAAGGACATCCCGTGTGATCGCCATTTCCTGGCTGATGGATCACAGTCCTTTCGAAACCAACTTTTTACACTTTCGTTCCTCACAATATCATCATCATGGCACAACCTTCTTCTTCAAAGACACCAGACACAACCACAAACAACATTCTCACTTCTGGTTCACTTGTCCATATTACAATGTCATCTAACTATCACAGACAACCCCGAAACATAAACTACCCAATTGACACGCCTTCTGTGCGACTTCCCTGCACTTCACAATCTGACGGAATCTCCTCCCCTGTGCTATACTTTTCTTCCACTTCCCTGGAACGAAACTGATCAGTGTTGTTCCTTCCTTTTGCTTTTTGCAAAGCCACAACATGCTCCACCTGCTTTTCTCGTAGCGTTTCCGTCAATTCTTGACGGATAAAGTTCCTTGCCTCTTGAAGTAGGCCTTCACAATCTGCCCAATGTGCAGCAATGAACGACTGCACCTCCAGGGGTAGGTGACGGAGTTCCAGAGTGGACATAAGGTGTGGTGGAAGTTCCATCTGCTCCACCCAAATACATTCGACTACTACCCTTTTCAGGAACGGGATCCCCTCAGTTGACTCAGCGTTTTCCCCTTTTCCACATCTTCTCTTTTGGTGCCTTCCCCTATTTCGGCTGGCAGATGACGGGCGGCAATACACGCGTTTGAATTCACTGTTTCTTGATCCCTCTAGATTGTGGTACACAACTGACTTCCAAGGTCAACTTCAAAGATAGCTCAATTGACAATCACTTCGGTTCTATTCGACCTTTTCCATTTTTGAGCCAATCAGAACTTTGGCTCAACAATTCTGACTGGAAATTGCAGTCAAGGCACACAAACACATGGGCATTCAACACACAGCCCTTTCTCCCAATCACATAGCTTTTACACAAAGTTAAGCACAACTACAGCACCCTCACACGTGGCGATTCTCCTGTCCACCACCTTCTAGCACAACGTTCACAATTAAAACACCCTTTGCCAATGTTCCAGCACCGTCCACCGCACAGATTGACCACCCACAGCCCAACCTTCGACCCAATCCTTCCCATTTGTGTCCGACTGCCTCTTGGGTTAGGTCGTTGGTTGCCCAATACACCGTCATCCTCCTTGGGGCTGTTCGCAGTGGGCGATTGGAATGCTTGGCAGCGAGTGCTGTCCAAAAAGCACCCACCGCTGGTTTATATACTCCAGCCGCTGGTCACAACACCATCCCCCCTCGCGCTCGCCTCATGACACTTCCAACTGTGAATTCTAGTTGTAATTGTCCCATGTCAACAGCGCTCTGAACGGCTTCCCAATGCTGGACTATTTCCCTTTCTTATGTCCTTCCATTTGCACACCATGACACCACCATTTTCCAGCTTCCAAGTAACGGTTCTTTACTTGACTCTTTCCAACGTACCCCCTTATCATATCCCTTGCACATGAGCACAGCACTCTGCTCATGTCCTAAGTTGCCTATTCTATGTAGCTGCACATCCCCAAAAACTTCCCACCTTCATCACCCCTTCACTTCAGGCTGCTTACAAATAATCCTTACGGTATTCAAAACCGGCTTGCTTTTTCATCTAAGGGAGTCTGACGAACCTATAAATGGGGCCAGGTGGCCTGAAGGCACAGACCCACACATCACGTTCGTCATCCAAAATAAAATATCCACCGTCAGCCCCCAAACATACGTATCTTCCAATTACAAATCATGTGGTGGAACGACGCTACATTTCCCTTGCTATCACATCCCACACACCCCGACCAATCCTCCTATTGTTGACCATACGGATGCCTCCGAAATTTTTGACTCCACCCATCTCGCTGTGCGCGATACGGCCGCTCTCCAAAACTACATGGCCATGTGCCACGAGGAGGCCCTCAGGTGAGCTATCCATCGAACCAGCCGCGCCGCGCCATGCACCAAAACTTCCCGGTCGCACATCACTTCCCCCCTTCGTCATCCCTTCCGGCCTGCCAATGCAGCGCTAGCCGGGGCTGACCCTGGCGCACCAATCCCCTCGGGGAGCCGCAAACAGCTCACCGAACAAAATTTCCGAGTGCTCATGGGTGGCTGGCGACATTCGGCCTCCATCCTCCAGGCTTCCATTCCGCCTTCGTGCGTCCCAAACTCCTTCTTCCAGCCTCCTGAGGACTGTGTCCAATTTGTCTTCAATGTGCCGCAAGGTCGGCGCATTCTGCTCCACTCGTCATGCTAGCTCTACCACATCCACCGTCTGCATTGCCCTCTCCATCCGCTCAGCATGGCCCCCTGTTCCCGTTTCTCCGGCCAGCATCCAATCAACCTCGGGAACCCTTCCAGTCCGGCCGTCTTGCTGGGCCATCGCTGCGGAGGGTGGTCGCTGGGTTGCTCATTTCCTCACGTACGCGTAGTGGCCATTTGCATTCACCCAGGCAGGTCGCACGTGCAGTGGGGTAGCAATGCATGCAGTTAATTGCCCGCCAGATGTAACAGCTCATTTTCCATGCAGATTGAAAACATTTGATGATTACATCATGTCCTACCCCGTATTGACTGGAGCTACCTTCTATTGGTCTAGTTTACAGGTGTGTTGACGTTGTTGGTAGACTGTTGATAATGCAGTGACAACTCCAATCAATTTAAAGGCAAACAACATGTTCCCTTTACATTAATTTGTTCTTTCCTTAGTTGTTCTTTTCTTGGGAACTCTAGTAGCGTGGAGACGCATTGGCACCCTGCCCGAGTCTTTCAATGGATCCATGGGGGGGGCGCAACTTCAATAGGGCTCAATGGGTCCCCCGGCCCCCTTCCACCAAGGCAAGTACTAGCTTAAAACCTTGGAGGAGTGGTGAGCTTGGCATGAACTACATGATAAATACCTCGCGATGAGCAATCTGAGGATAGACCCTTCTTGTGACGCCCAGAGTTCACAAGCTTCCTTGGTGGCCAAGCCTGCGGAGAACATAATAACCAAGTTTTGTTTGGTCATCGACCTTCAATGCATCAATTGCTACCTCAAGAAAGCCGTATACTTGGCTTTGCACTCTTCCTTTCCTCACCAATGCCCCATGACAACTTCTAGGCGGCTTCACTTGTTGGTTGATAACCAAGTGGTCATTTATTCTATCAATTTGATAACTACCAAGTCGACCAATCTCTTGAGGCCCCTTCGCCAGTTGCAAGCACTTTGTGTGACGAGGAAGGTACTGTTGTAGCCCGAGTATATTCGCTCAACCGACAATGTGTTGTTGGACTGGCTTTTGCATATGTGGACCTTGGAAGTCCACCTGCTACGTCCTCATTTATTCAAAGAGGTCGTCAGTAGCCCCAGGGCCTATTCAGTGGACCAGTTTGTGTCCGTTAGGAATGCCTTTTCCAAGGCCTACAACAATCAACATTGTGTTGTGGGTACATCCGATATTGATGCCTTTGTGCGGAACTTGATGGGGACCCACAATTGGTGCAATCCAATGTGGAGCCTCCTTACGAAGCTCGTCGACTTCCTTGCCTTCAGGCTGGCACTGGACGCAGTGGTGCTGGTTTGGTGTGGTCTCCCAAGCTGTGGGGGATGACAAGGGCGGAGATCTTCATCCCTCACCTACATGACTTGTTTCTCCTAGGCGATTTGAGCCAATCGGCCTCCTTACCTCCACCGCGTTGGAATTCACAAGCTTTCCATGTGGCCCTGCATACCCGCCAGTGATGGTCACGGAGGCTACCTTGGAAGACAGTTTGTGTGAGCCAGAGGCTCCTCCTTTGCCCATGGGCGAACCTCCATCGGACCCATTCCTCTCTAACCCTCTCCCCGAGGACCACCCTTTCTACAACACCAAGATTGATGGCCTACTATAGATGGATGGGGCCTGGATGGTGTTGTAGTTTTTGGCCTCCTACGCGGAGGCCACTCAATAGATGATGCAGGCTAAATTCCGTTATTTTCAAACTTTCTGTGTAGAGCACTCATTGGTGCACCATGTGGTTCTCCTTGCATGGCAGGCTACCATCTACCACTACATCCAGTTTCTGTGAGTAGGGTAAGGTGGGCATTTGTTCCCTAGCACAATATTTGGTGGCGATCACAATCGTGCATCAGATGTTGGGGCACCTTAGTTTTTCTGTTTTTGAGCCCAATGCTTGCATCCTCAACTGCACAAGGCGTTGCACCGTGCCAGCCTCGGTGCAACATCACCGCCCAGAGCTTATCAAGGTGATGATTCACATCCTTGATGTGGGCTTGACCACGGAGGATTGGGCCCTCCTGTGGGCGCCGTGCACGGTGCACCTCAACTACATTTTCTTCAATTGGGCGCAGTTGGGTCACTTCATTTTGGTGGAGAATGTTCGGGTCAACAAAGGGCTCATTTTGTTTTGAGAGTAAAATTCAAAGTTGCACAAGGATGCGGTCCCCCGTTGCACTACCGTTCATGGCCTTCCCAAGGCGCCGCAGAGGTTGTGGAGCACGTCCTTCGCTAGGTGGCCTACCGGGACCATGCATGGGTGCAGACGGATCAAGACCCCCACAACTTGTATTGGTTACCCGGCAAACCCACCCCTGAACCGAAGACGGCGGTGTCTTGTTCTCATTGCCACTCGCCCATGAACCAGCCCTCGCTCAGGAATCCTATATGCATCATGGCCTATGTGGCGGGGGTGCTTCAAGCTGCTTTGCTTTGGAGATCGCAGAGTGCTGCACCGGGGTCTGGGATGGGTGGAAGTTGGAAACCATGTGTTCTTCTAGACAGTACTCTAATCGCACTTTTGAGAACAAACATCAAGTATCGGATACAAATAAATTCTCAAACAGATCTGGATATTTCATTCTGGACAGAGGAAGCATCACATAGCACATCATTGCAATTGCCCAAAGCATTTACCGTTCATATAGAGATATTGTGTTTTGCAGATTTTAGACCATTTGGATCGATCTACCTAGAAGAGGCATGCCGTGGTGACAAAGCAGAATTCAGTACACTTGAAGAAAGACTTGCTCTGAAGGGCCACTGCTTTGTGACTGCATAATGCACATTTTTTTTGTTGCATCAGGAGTTGAGTATCACATTGCTACAGCCTGCTTAATACCAGCAAGATACTGCCGCGAATTGTGGAAAAAAAATGTCAGCTCGTATTTTGGTCAATCAAAATGGCCTGTGAGGAACCTAGCTGCATTACCCAAACGTGTTGCATGCACCATGTGCCCGGGAGGCACACGGCTTTTCTATACTCAATACATCTGATGCATACAAGACACCTGCTGCAACCTGTTGTTGTTCTATTTTATATGTGAACTGTGGTTCACCCTTTGTTGTACAATTCTGCATGGTTACGATGAAGGCATAGCTCTGTGCACACGAATGTGTGAATTTTTGTGCCAGCTCACGTAAGTATGCGTTCAATGTTCTGTTAAAACAACCTCATAGTTAGTATGCTGTTGTGTTGTTCATTCCCATTGATGCCCCCCAGTTGTGGCCATGGCAGATCGTGGCAAGATCTTGCTGCGTGTTCTCATCAGGTGCTTCCAGTCATGGTGTTTCTGCTTGCGAGCAGCGACAACCTTTTGAGCCTGGACGGGTCACATTGCACAGCTGGTCTTCTGCTGCAGGTGGAGAGTAGCATGCCGAAGGCCTTCATGCAGAACATGTTAACAAAGTGAGTCTGGAAAAGAACAATCTAAAGTCGTACATGGGCGCCTCAAGCTGGGGTGATGTGCTAGGGGTTGAAGGGTGGCGTAGTGGGGCCAGGTGCAACAAACTGGGACCTGACATGTCCTGGAAAGCAGGGTGCTAGTCACCAGTGCTGGGCGTTCGCACTTCATATGTAAAGTTCTTCACCATCGTCCATCCTCTCCCATGCAGAAACTGCTCCCGGATTGTGATGAGGTAGCGGTGGTCTGTAGCTATTGCTCTGTCATCTAAGGGGACTTGCTTGCGCAGTTCCCACGCTGGGTCCATTATGGCCACAATGGCACTGAAAGTGACCAATTGCGCCACATTTCCAGCACTGAGGTCTCCACCGAGGCCCCCCACTCCCAGCAAGCGGCTTGTCACGATTCACGCCTTAATAGTCCCAGTTCTGGAAAGCGGCTCGTGCATCGGGAGGTCGATAGCTTCTGTTGTCAGCACGTCCACGCCCCAATGATCCTTGCCCACGTCGGGCATTAGGCTAATCCACCCTCATCTGCATGGCCCATTCGCCCAGTGCCTTCACGAGCACTCAGCTTGCACATTTGATTGATCTCCCAGGCCATGCATGTCAGGTTGATCCCCAGCGCTCTCCTTTCAGATTGCAATGTCCGCTGTGGTGTTCAAATCCATGTATCCCATGAATTTGATGGCTTTCACCAAGGTCAGATCGAATGCCGTTCACCCGGGAGCGATACCACACATCCTCGATGGCTTCTTCTGATTGTGCAAGGAACTCGCGAAATTGGCTTTGGTACTTTTCAATGCTCTCCTCAGATTCTTGCTTAAGGGTTAAGATGGCTGCGTTCACCCGATCTTCAATGCTCTCATCCTTGAATCTCACACAAAATCAGTTCTTGATTGCAAACTATGAGCGGTTTTCCCTGGTGACCCATTCCGAGTGCGCTCGGACCCAGCATGTAGCCTCTCTGGATATGCTCATTGCAAGGAGAGCGATCTTTTGCATGTCATCACTGAGGCCGTTTTCAATGCACACATTCTCGATATGGAGTAGCCAACCCTCCACACCCTCTTGCAACTCCAATCCCGAAAACGACCGTGGGCGGAGTCTCAATGTGCCTCAGTTGGCTGCTCTCACTTCCCCCTCGTCCCATTCCCTTCAGTTCCCTCATGCTTCAGATCATCGAGTCCGGTTCAATGCACGGTGCTCATTGCTCGTGCCCATATTCTTCCTGGTGCCCTTTGGGCATTCCGCCACCAGAAACTCGATTCTCACGGCTCTTACTCATCTCCAGTATTGCCGTTTCCTAGGCACGGCAGGCCATGGACTGCCGTACGTCTTTTCGATCTGTCCACCATCGTCCCTGGCCACAATGCCCGCTCCATGATGCTTGCCTTTACCCGGCAATGCTGTCTCCCTGCCAAAAACCGCTCCCTCTTTGGCAGCCTGCCCAAGGTCCCTCGCTCATATTGAGAGTCCCAATCCCTCTTGCTTCTCAAGCTCTCTTCTCATGAGAAGAGTGATCACTCCACCCAATGCACAAAGCCGATATGCTCCACCAGCAATCGCTGATCCGATGAGACGCAATCTCTCCCCACCCGACAGCAATGTGGCCGTCAAGTCGTCACCCAGGATGTGTTCTGCCTTCATTGTTCAGCGCACTCTGTTTTGGGCGATGTCCTGGCATCGAAACCAGTTATAAAGATCATTCATCTTCGAGGGCATGTGGGCTCACATGTAATGCTTACGTTCTCTTGCCGCATGCAAATGGGAGTGGGGAGGCACGCCAGGACTTCCTTGCCTTTGCCAGTCACGGCAAAAGTGGGTTCCAAACAGAGAACATGATACTAATAAAACAAAACTAGCATCATCTCCTCGTTCGCTTATTAAGACGCTTCAACATTCTGGGCTCCCCCCATGGCCTTCCTGCTAGTTTGCCTCATCAATCCAAATGAAATTCTAGTGTCCAATGAAAAAGAGAGCATAACAGGGCATCACCCTGGAAGTCGATTGCGTCCCTGCAATTCCATCATAATCCCACAACTCGTGTTAATGTCACCATTGATGACAAATGTCACAGGCATCCCATATCATTGCACGAGTTGAGAATCGAAGTGAGTAAGCATCAAATGTGGCAGACACAGTGCATCATCCCAAAAGTTATTTCATATGAGAGCATGCATGCTTCCGTCCCCTACTCCTCCCGGGGCACAACGATTGTCTGCAAAGCAGACACTAAGTGACAAACTAGTGCCTTACCCAGCCTGGGCTCTTGTGAGGTGGGACCCATGCCTCAAACCCCAAAATCCCTTGTTGGCAGTGCAACACTCATTGTTAGTGGTACCCCGACAGATTTCCAACAGTGGTTTTACCGGCCTCATGCCATGCACCAACAATAGCTCATTTCGCTCCAAATATGAATACTATTCGAGCAAGTGATCCACCTTCCTGTGATGTAGCGAGCATTGTTGCAATAGTACCCCTCCCTATCATGATCCTTGTATAATAGTTTCTTGCCACACCGGCGATGGCAGAAACCCAACGGAACCCCTTCTCATCCCATAATTCCGTGCTCCACCATTCATCCTCCTTAGCACCAGCGCCCTGGTTAGCAAACCCCCACCAGGACAAGTATGTGGCGATTTTTTCCGTGTACTCAGCCTCCGTGGGGATTTCAATGAACTCGAACCCATGGGAACTCTGGCTTTGTGTAGGCTCCACTCACGGTTGTGTTAACATTCGGGCTTTTATGCTGCCTGCACCGCTGCCACGACGCTTGCATGCCTCACTTCCTCGGCCCGCCCTTCCGCAGCCACCTGTGCACAAGTGGCCTCCTTCATGGAACCCTCCACACATGCCGGCATCCGCCGTATTGCCGCATCCAGATTCTCCAGAGCTTCCTTGAGCTTTATCTTGAAGTACATGAAGTCCTTGAGCTCACTGAGGAGGGCGTCAAAATCTATGTGGGTGGGCATGAGACTCACGTGTTCATCTCGCCGTGAGTCAGAGCCCTGACACGGCAGGGGCTTTGGTGGTGCGGCAGGCAGTGGAGGAGCAAAGGTCCCACAGGGATCGACGCTTTTGTCCATTACTCTTTGCACATGATATGACTCTACCATGAACTCACACCCGGCGATGGGCATAGGTCCTACTCCCCACCGACCAACCCACTTGACAATAGAGGTGGGACCGGCAATAAAAAAGTGGAAATGGGAATGGGGATGGTGTCCATTCCAGTTTGCATTCCAATGTGTTCCAGAGCTCGGCCCTACCGTCCACTGTTAGTGGTCCATGCTACCGTCTGTAAAATAACCATAAATGAGCTGAAATTGGGGTTTGGGGATGGCAGGGAGCGAAGCGAGTAGTACCCAGAGCCTGGGGTGCGGATGGGAGCGGTAGGGAAGCATCACTAACCAGTAAAGTAATGTTGCGTCACCAACAGCCTCTCTTTCGGCCCATCCCGTTGCCAGCCACGGCTCTCCCTCTCTCGCTGCTTGGGGCCGGTGCCATGGCCAATGCATGGTGCAGTAGGGCTGGGGCAAGGGCGCAATATTGTGTGATTCCATAGCTTCGATCTGCAGCCAGCCCCGGGGGTGATTTTGTGCGACTTGGGTGGGCACAGCTACCAAATGAATGGCGCCTTGTGGGCGCCTACTCCGGCGCCAGCGTGGGTCTCGATTGGCCCCCACGGGTGGCAGCAATGGGCGCCTACGAAGCGCCATTTTCCTGGCAAAACGGCCCCTTGCGGGCGCCCATTCCCAACACCTGCATGGCCCTCGATTGGTCGCCGTAGGTGGCAGGAGTGGGCGCTCACAAGGCGCAATTTCCTTGGCACAAACAGCACCTCACGGGCGCCCACTCCCACCAACCATGGGAGCCAATCGAGGCCCATGCGGTGGTGGGAATGGGTGATTGCAACACATCATGTTCCTAGCAAAACGGCAGCTTCATGGTGCGCAGTGCCACCACCCATGCGGCCCTCGATTGGTCGCCATGGGTGATGGGAGTGGGCGCTCACAGGGCGCCATTTCTTTGACTAAAAGGCAACAGCTCGTTGGCTCCCACTCCCACCACCCACGAGGGGCAATCGAGGGCCACACGGGACCCATGTGAGCCACCCGGTGGTGGGAATGGGCACCTGCAACGCGCCATGTTCCTGGCACAACAGAGCCTCGCAGACACAACACTTGCCATCTGCGTGGCACTTCATTGGTCGCCCAATATTGGCCCCTGTGGGTGGCGGGAATGAGCTCCTGTGAGGTGCCACTTTTTGTCAAGCCGGGCACCCTGCGTGCACTCACTTCTGCCACCCACGGGGGGCTCGATTGGCGGCCACGGGTGGTGGGGTGGGTTCCCACGATGCGCCAATTGTTTGGCAAGTCTGGCACTCCGTGGGTGACCACTCCTGCCACTCGTAGAGGCTGAGATTGGTCCCCATGGGTGGCAGGAATGGGTGCCTGCGAGGCACCAGTCGCGCGGCAACTGTGCTGCTTTGTGGGCATCAATTTCCGTCACTCATAGAGGCCAACCCAGGCGATTGTGGATAGCAGGAATGGGCGCTCACGAGACGGCAATCAACCACCCATTCTGTGGCTCTCCACCACTGTGTCAACCCTTGGGGTGTCTGCAAAGAGCCGCTCACTGTGCTGCTTGTGCCATTCCTCTCGCGTGGCCGCAACGGCAATGTGCGTAGCCACAATGGTACACACGGTACACTGCTCCTCTACCCGCGTGGGGGCCCCCGACCCCCCACCCCCACCCCACGTTACGGGATAATATGGCAGGTTCTCGTTTTCAAACGGACAGTACGGCAAAAATTTGCAAAAATGGTATGGTAGTTAATGGACGGTAGCAGGTGGCCAGCGCCGAGGTCTAATCCGTTGCAATCCATTATTGGGCCATTCCCAAAGAACAAATTTGGAACGAAGTTGGGCTAGTACGAAAAGCATTGGAACGGGTCCTACCCAGGGGTGGGTGACCCGCAAAGGATTCCTTTGCGTGTCATCGTTGAGGCCGTTTGCCCCCCCCCCTCCCCCCCCCCCCAAGAAAAAATGGAGCAACCAACCCTCCACATCCTCCTGCAACTTTGATCGTCCTCGGGTTGAGTCTCGTGATGCTTGAATGGGCCTATCTCACTGCCCCCTCGTCCCGCTCCTTTTACTTCCTTTGCGCTCTGGATCCTCAAGTCCGGTTCAATACACGGTGCTAATCGCTTATGCCCACGCTCTTCCCACTGCCCTTCTGGGCACTCCGCCGCCAGAGATTCGATTACCTCTTACTCTTCTCCAGGTGGTCGCCGCTTCTCAGGCATGGTAGGCCGCGGATCGGCGCTCCTCTTGCCGATCTCTCCACTATCGTCACCGGCGACGACGCCTTCTCCACGATGCTTGCCCTCACCCAGCAATGCCGTCCCCTTGCCAGAAATCGATCCTTCTTTGGCGACCTGCCCAGGGTCCCTCTCTCAATCTCTCCTGCTTTCCAAGCTCTGTTCTCACTCCACCCAGCGCGAAGCCAACATGCTCTACTGGCAATCCTTTGTCCGAGAAGTCGCGGTCTCTCCAACCCAACAGCTGCATGGCCATCGAGTCGTCGCCCAGGCTGTGATCTCCCTTCACCGATCGACGTGTTCTGTTTGGTGCGAGGTCCCGGCGTCAGAACCAGCTGTAAGGTCCTTCTCCCTCACGCACAATGCTCAGGGTCCCTTGCAGCGTGCGAACGCGAGCGGGGAGGCATGCCAAGAATCCCTTGCCTTTGCCAGTCGCGGCGAAAGTGGTTTCCAATCACAGAACATGGTACTTATTATGCAAAACCAGATTCGCCTCCTCGTTAATTTGTTAGAGACGCCTCCCCATTTTGGCCTCCTCCCATGGCCTTCCTAATAATCTGCCTCATCTTTCCAATCAAATTCCCAGCTTCCAGAGAAAAAGAGAGCCGTAACACATGTAGGTACTGCGTACAGGCACTGGGCTGTAAGGTTGCTGCTTTTGTTTGAACATACCATTCTTGGCAGCCCCCTTTCATTGATGACATTTCCACACAGTTTCTTGCCACACTGGCCTCGCCTGTGGATCGAGTTGCTGAGCAATCTGCAGATCGAGTGCATACAAGAAGTCGATTTGCAGCTGTGCAGATTTGGTAATAGCAATCCATGAAGCAATTCTGAGGCAGTTGTGGATAGATGGACACGATAACTGGGAATGAGCTGTGAGCTCCGCAATGTGTAGATTTTGTAAGCAGGTGCCTTGGCATCTATTTCCTTGCTCTGCTTAATTTGAACTCCCTTCCTGGTTATCATGCTCCAAGCATCTGCTGCAGAAGCAAGCACGGCCATCATCATAGGCGATCGATTTGTGCGTGCTTGATCATACTGGAAGCACCGCACAGAAGATGAGGCAGCGACCAGTCGTCTATGTTGGCGTGATGCACTAATTTGGATGCCATAATCGCCAGCCTCTCAGCCTGCAGAGTGGGAATAGAGCTGTTATCCAACGTAATCGGTGTCTTGCCAGGAAAGGAGTGACCAGCGTAGGAGCACTTGCTGCTTGGTACCCTCTCTCTGGGCCAGCTCAGCAAGTCAGCGTGCAACAGCCATCGCACACGTCACTTCAAAGGTGGACTCTGTATCACTGATGTGTTGTTCCTCGTTCGACCACAGGGTGGTATGCATGCATGTTAGCAAGCACATGCTGTTGTCAAATGGCCGAATGTTGTGAACAAACGTCAAATGCAATGGCGCAACAGGCTTGCATTGGGAGTCATTCAGATGCTACCCTTGAGAAGTACAACATCAACGCTGGTGGCTACAAATCAACCTGTGTACGTATGTGTCTGCCGAATTACTTTCAAGAGGGTATTTTTCGACTGCATATCTTTCCACGCAAGCTGTGTGTGCTAACATTGTCAAAGTGTCAAGCGCGGAGATGCTGATTCGTTAATGATGTGACATACCGCAATGCATTCATGAACATGCCAGCCATGTGAAATAGCAATTGGCCTTAGCAGGGCACACACTGCGACCAAGGAACTCAAAGAATGGATGATACGAAGAAGATGGCGGTACAGGCCCCTTATCGCCAATGATGAGTATCCTTATGGGTACGAATAGGAAGTAGCACGCCTTCATGCACTTGTCTCTCTTTCGCCATGCATGTGTGTGTCCACGATACGGCAGCCGCACCCTTCACATCATAATCCTGGTTATGTTATGGGTGTAAATTCCCGGACTTAAATTTGTCACAAATTTGTGACAAAACAAGGCGCTTGTACCAGGGAAGGCGATGACCGGCACAGCAGCAGCATCTAAAAAATGTTTGCTGATGGCCAGCCAACCTTGGATCCATGGTCTGCCCAATTCTCACGAATAGAGAAGGCATCAGGCACGAAGAAAAATTCAACTATGTCCAAATACCGTGAAGGAAAAGTGGCCCGTCGGCTGGCCACTTTTCGGCCACGATATTTGCACCTAGTTCAATTTTTCTTAATGCCTGATGCCTTCCCACTCCGGAGACGTCTTCGGGTACAGCAGTTAAAGTCTTCAAAGGATGTGCCATCCACTACCTCGGGGTGGTTGAAGAAGAGTCAGAAGGCGGATAATCGGGTCGCTTTGCATGCGCGTAACCGACAAATCGGCTATAGTAACACAAGCAATATATCCCTGATCAACATTAATATCCAGGCACAGGCAATTCAAAAGGACATGGGCAGGAAAGCGGACATAAACAGCAGCGTTTCCCAAGATTTCCCCACACACCCGAGCAGCTGAAATAATGAGCATGCCTTAGGTGCATCAACCCGAAATCCAGATGTTTGGGACTGAAAACCGCTTTGAAGCCAAATTGGTCGGGCTACACGCCACGACCTGCGTCCAAATGCGACATACTCGAATAGCACCAACAAGGAGCTTACAACTGCACAAACTATTGTTTGATCCACTGCATCCGCTCCATAAACGGGCAGCGCGACCTTGTGGCGCCGCACATGTCGCGGCAGCCACCCAAAATAGCCCCTCAAAACCTCGTACATGTCACCGCGTCATATCCATTTTTGATCCTTAAACGTCATATCAACTCTGGGAGTTCACATCAGATTCCCTCCTAGCCCGTTCTACCCCCAAACAGGTGTCCCACATCTGTATGTTATTACCAGCCGCTCCCTTAACTTACATGAAAGTACTCCATTAATAGCACACGACACGTGGCCCAAGCTGCAAAAAAATGCCACTTCAGTCCTCTACCCTTTGACCCATCAGACTCGAGTAAAACCTGCCACACTTCGTACAGCTGCCAGAAATGGCAATTCGAGCGACACGATGTCACTCACATACAGCACCCGCAACGTTTCTATCCATGTCAGCACGTGGTACAAGAAACACATCTGATGTTCATTCAGAAAGTAGATTGTCGCCATTCTTGCTGTCAAATGCCACTAGAAAGCAACAAGGAAAGCACCATACCTTGAAGCAGGGAACAAATGACACCAGCAGTCCATTATGGATCATTTCCACACCATCTTGACTTGTAATAACTCTAGCCGCTGATGATGTTTCTGCACGGCCTAAATGCTGAATTCTGGACCACATATGCCGCCAGCTCATCCGATGGCATATTCATCTGTTCCAATGTAAACGATCATTGGCGACCCTACCTCTATCCCACAGGACAGCTAGAGAAGAAAATCACAGAAGAGGAAAGAAAAGCACACAAAAATTTTTGAGTAAAGTAGCTGAACTCGTTGTCTCCACGACGTAACCTCAAGTTGTGAACAATAGACCATCTTTGCCCAAATTGAAAAGTCAGCCACTCAGCGCAATGTTGATAGAAATATAGGCATCCATGTTGAAATGAACTGAACTAGTCGTAAACCCATCCAAGGTTTGTTTACGGGAAATGCATGGAATGAGTTTCGACCTGCTCACCTTGCCAATCATGTTATACACCATCATGGAATGACTCCGTCAGGATTGCCTTAACATCGCCATATGCTATCTCACACAGTCAACAGGCCCGATCATGCAGCTTCAGACGAAAAAGTGGATCGACAGAGCTACCTATAGTTTGGATTGTTCCCAATGTCACGCATGAGCCTCTCCAACAATTTATATGCGTGACATGGCTTCTCCGTGGTCCCGATCTCCGAGGCCAGTTCATCGCAGTGCACCATTGCTTGTTCCACTCCACCTTCACTAATCACCAGTTTCTTCAACAAGTCGTACAGTTGCTGCTCACACCGCACACAAAATTCAGATGCACAAAATGCAGCCAATTGCAATGTTATTGCCATACAGCTACAACGTATTGAAATTTCGATCAGTCAAATTTTTGCTGCATCAAATGAATCACCCACAACTAACACGTGGCAATTTCGCTCGATGACACACCTTCATATACGAATCAGAGCAGACAGGCACTCAATGTTGCTGAAACTAGACAAGCACAGTGCATGAGTAGTGTACTATACATACAGAATATTGATTGGCTAGAAGATGGTGTTGTAAAGAAAGGCACTATATAGCGAAGATATATCTTCGATAGTGCATCTGAAATTTCAGATTTCCATAGATACAATCATGCCTGGGTAAGTGAATATATTGAAGATCATGTAAGGGGATGCAATCTCATTAGCAACACATTGGATGTCTCGATGAGCAGAAATTCTACCATAATTTCAGCAGATTGAAACTTGGAATCATCACCATCATCATCAAAATCCGTCCATTACATTTGTCATAAATGGCTAAACACGCCCCGTGCACCTGGTGGGCGATGATGGGCGTGAAAACCAAGCAGATAGTGTGATCGGAATTTATTATTCATGGCCCCATGTCGCCAATCTATATTGTCCCATGAAAGGCAGTGATCTGGTATGTATAATGAAATCACCATGGATTATGTCCAGTGTATGCAGTGAAGAAAAATCAATACCAACCCTCATACCCAATGTCCTACGCGAGCCCAAGCACATCGAGCATATGTAACAAAGCGCACCAGGATTCCAAGGCACTGTGGCACTAGTTCAGAAATATCCCACAGAATTGTTGCATTTACCAAACGCCTCGCAGATTCATGGCATGCAAAACGGGCATTTGGAAAAGCTGGACAATCCACGAAAATACGTCGCGGTCCTGCCGCCAAAACCCACAGATATGGCAAGCTGGTGAATCAACGAGTCTACAGCGAAAAAGACAAAAGCGATATGGAAATGCATCGGCCAGAAATTGACATACAAACACGATTTCTGCACGTGGAAAGGGCTTTGCCCAGTCAAGGGAAGGTGTGAATGTCCAATTCACCACCAAGGCACAATGCAGCGTTGCCGTCCGTTGCCAATCGTGATTAGCCCATGCATTGTAGTACTCACACGCCACTTGATAGCCTCAACACAATGGGTTATCCTCGGAGTTTGAGCGCCAGAAGCTCCCATCCCATCACTGGCTGCAGTCGCCAGGCCATCCACTGCTTCGTTTCCCACCACAACGATACGGCCGGGCAGCCATTGTAAACGGACACGGCATGCAGCCGCGATAATCTCCAGGAGGAGGGCCGTGCCTCCACCACCGTGGAGATTAAAATTTTGGTACATATGTAACGGATAAGGTAACGGAGATGGCCATGATATCACCTACTTATATGGTCATGGGGGGAATTCTTATGCATTAATAGTTCTGGAACTTGCCGAAAAGTACAAACAGGGTGTTTCGAAAGGGTTGCACCCCGAATTGCTGCATCGGCCCGATACCCATGCACCCCCGGGGTTGCAGCGTTGGGCCGTACGTCCCCGAGGTGACAGATACACAGGGTTCTACACGGGTATGGGCGCAAATTAAGAACATTGGATGTGTCCGCCGTTTGTTGAGCCCCGTGCCATCATTTCTTTCTGTGGTGGTACATGACTGACTGAGGAATTGGAGTGATAATGCCAATGTCAGGGCCTTGCATCATTCCAAGGGAATGATGCACGGCCCTCTTGTCGATCCTCGGGATTGTGTCACCTGCTTTCCTCGTTGTGTAAATATACGCATATAACAGAAGGAACTGCAAGAAAGAAGAGAAGTTGTTTTGGAGGTTTTCAAACGTCGCCCAGACGTAAATCGTACTGTTTGCCTTTGTATTGGGAGTTCAGGCCCGAGTATGCGCGTCGTGGCGCTCCATGTGTGCTGGCATTGCGGTGGATCACATTTCTGAACAAATATAATTCATTGAAAAGTGCATCCCCGGACTCTCACGCTTGTTCCCCATTGTTCCGGATGCTTTCTCGGATTTTCATGGCTTGTTCGTTTCAGCCCTAATGTTGTGGCCGTATGTGCATTGATAAATTGGTGAATATGGTGCATCCGCGATGGCAAAAATATGTTGTGATTTCCTCCCCTTCACCTTGTGTTTCTTGAATTGGGACGCTTGGTTGCTTGGGTACCGCCGCGAAGCTGGCCGTAGCTCTGCAACTGCTTTGAGTGGTCCGCAGCTCCGCATTGACCCGGGTTGCTCTGTACAATCCTCCTCCCATTCGCGCCACACCTCACGGTGGTTCATCTCTGCATTGTCATGAGAAGGATTTTCGTGGTGACTCGTATAGAATCGTATTAAAATATCTGTGTTGTATTGACCGTACCCCAATTCAGTCCCGCTGGCGATATGGCAATAGCCACGATCTCAAAACTTGCGCAGGGCGGGGGCACGTGCAATGCTGTAAGCCGTTATTTACGGGGTATATGTTTTAGCGTGTGCTATATAAATTGGTATGGGTGCATGGTAAGGGCCGATATAATTATCAAAACAAAAAATCTGTCAGGAATGGAATTGTGTTGTTGGTTGTTAGGATCACCGATTGACTGATTGTAGGGGTTCAGCGCCACGAGGCTTGTACTTGCTATGAATATCAGTCGAACATTGTAAGGAACTAACTTGTGCCAGGTACCACTCAGACCACACCAAGTTCACAGGTTGACAGCACTATCATTTGCACTGTGCTCTTGCATTGTGAACAGAATTGACCGCATTGAGAGCACTCGATGATAGTACGGTCTTGCATTGCTGGTCCGGTAGAGTCCAAGCCAGGTACGTAAATCACGTTTATTGAACAACAAAGGATTTTGTAATTTGCGCCACACCAGCCACCAAGGAATTGTGCCGACTATTACCCGGTCACCATATTTGCAGACACTCTTTGGTAAACTACCAGGCGGTGACAGGCAGGGGTGCGGTGTGGTGAGCGACATTGCGAGGAGTATACACCGATGACACAAAATCGATAGGGCACCAAGTTATGGCAGCGGTACGTCTTTGCGTCATTTCCATTGATCTGAAATTTCATCGTATGTGGAGTATCGCATATCGGGGACATATAAATCATCATCATCATCATCGAAATCCACGGATTACATTTTCAAACAACGAATCTTTGTACATGGCGAATGGCGGCGTTGTTGAAGATTTGATTATACATTGCAAATCATGTTTCCTTTTTGCATCCGCATTATATCGATATTTCCCATGAACGCCGGATCATCTCGAAGACAAGGAAGCTACAAGAAACACTTTCCATAGGGAGGTGGCTAATGCCCGAAAATCTGAAAGGTCTTCATACATTGCAATATCAAACCCGGCTTGGTTTTGTGGCTGCTGGTGCATTCAGCAGTCTTCCATGTGAGGTACAGCAGGTCTCGTGAGTTCCTACCTACGTGATAGTGTCACTAACATTAAGGGAATATGCCAGAAGCTGGGGCACATCTGGTGCCAGTTTTTGCGATTGGTAATAAGGTGAGATGGGGGACTGTAGGAAATGCAATCAGTCATGGAAATCGTGAGAAATCCTTGCTAGTATCGACAATGATGAGGTCTTTTTACATTCTTGAAATTCAATACAAATGGGCAGGTAAAGTTTGGAGCTTCCCGCGGTAACCTTGAAAAGGCAATACTTATGGACTGTGCATTTTGCACGTTTGCGTTACGGTGCCTAACCACCTTCCTGGGTATGCGCACATAGCGCCTTGCTTAACCCAATGCCCGACAGCCACTATTGGCTTCAACTTCCTCAGAATGCGGCGCAACGAGCTGGAACTATACATGTTATTGAGGACAAGGCAGGGAGTAAATACACAATTTAGGTAATTTTTATTGTTTATGTCTGTTTAATTTTCGATGTTTGCGAGTATTCAATATGTTGTGATACTGTAAGAATTTTATTTTGGGATGTTAGCAAATTCAACGCCATATATTAAGGTTGTATTTTGCGGGAGAAGAACGGCAAAGTTAGTACGTTAATTTGCGACTACACCAGAATTTTAAGGCAATCTGTAAAGCGACGTATCCATATATGTATTCACGGTAGCATATTAATTGGATTCGTAACCATGTTCCCAGGACACTTTGAGCTGATGCCCTTTGGGTCCCAATGTATGACATGGAGGTCACTGTGTTTTTGGCATTTGCGTAAAACATCAAATGTAGCAAACATTTTGCAATGATGTTCAGAATACAATTGAAGAGTTCCAACTGCATCATGCACTATTCATGGTTACATCTTGTCACCATACCTGACAGCTTCCTCATTTTCAGCACTTTGTATTCATTGGCCGGAGCCTGCTGTTGTTGGCCCTGTGGAGGGTCATGTGTCTGTGCTGCTGCTGCAGGCGGGGAGCCATTGACCTATGGCACGGAAGTGTGCAACAGTTGACAGGGGCATGTGCAGCTGCTAATACCAGCAAGAAATAATGAAATACTTACACAAAATTCAGGATTTCCATTTGAGTGTATATATTGTATGTTTGCTAAACATGCCGTAATTCTGAATGACAGAAAATCAGATGGATCATTTGCTTTAAAGTTACTACCGCTTGTGTTGGTGATCCTCTTGAAATCTTGCATTCAGCTATCATGGTAACCACTAATCACTGGTAGAAAACGCCATGTTTGGCGATGCCAGTTGTGATGCCATTTTGATACAAATTGATGCCGTCACAGTGAGTGCGATGGCATAAATGGGGCTGTGATGGCATCAATTTGTGTAAAAATGGCATCGCAGCTGGCATCGCAAACAGGCTGTTTTCTACTGGTGAATGCTGTACTGTGAATCATGGAAATTAATTTCAACATGCTTACGTTTTTCAGAACTTAATGGTTTGCTATTGCGCTGCATAGGAGATGCAGCAAATAGTGCATACAGCCTGTACAGCAGGAAAATGGGAATAGCGTATGGATGCAAAGCCAAGTTGGAGGTGTGGACACTGCCCGTGGGAGGATAGCTAGGTGATGAAAAAACGCGACGCAAGGAAAAGCCGATACATGTAGCAGAGCAATAGAGGTGGAAGGTGTATTATCATGTCATGGACTGCCTGGGAGCAGCTTATTTGAATTAGTTTTGTTGGTAACACTAGATTAAAGGGTGGGCTGCCTCTCGCGAGAGCATATGCTTGAAGTGTGATTTCAGTAGCTTGGCCTATTTCTTTGATTGAGATGCAATTCTTGGCCTCAAAGTGAGAAGCGTGTGATTTAGAGCCATGCTATTTCAAATAACGCAACTTTGTTGTTGTCTCTCACATAGTACAGTTGCACGATTAAATGTTGTACATGCTAAATTTCTCTTGCGCACAATCTTCCTACATGCACCTTGCCCACCTGCTGCGCATGTGTAGAGCCGTGCGCCATTCCCTCTGCAACCTGCCACCACCGACAATATCCATGACCGCCTGTCTGCTTTAACTCGCAGAGTTTGTGTATAGTGCTTCAATCAAGAAGGGAATATGTTTCTACCATTAGAGAATTGCTTATTTATGTGTCCACTGCGTACTTCAAATTTTTTTCTTTAACTCTGAGATGTTAATGTTTCCGAAAAATGTTAAGCTTTATTTTTGGTTGTATACATAGCTGTACGTATACATCGTAATATACATACGTTATACAATTTGATTACTATTGTTGCCCTTTTATTTACATCGCAAGTGCCATAATACTGACGTTGTTGCATTGGTAGCATCCACAGAAAATACTCAAACCATGGCTGGCGATAATTCGGTGTAACCATTTCTCTCATGGATACATCTTCCAGGGTTGCGATATGCAAAATTCCATTCGCAGATTGTGTGCAACCATTGAGATGCATTTATTTCATTTACATGATGATAAGTACGCATAATCATTCAACCGCTAGTGTGGAATATTTACATTAAGCATGTCGGTGTGTGCTCAGAGCTTGATTCACCGCACCCCATTGCGCATGGTGGTCATGGAAGTACTATAATCTGCCACACGGGGCTTAAACCAGCGGTCATGGACTCCATACAATGCAGAAAATGCAGGTGGGTTGAATCAAGCTCTGTATAGCTATTGCTCAAGAAGCGCAGGCTGATAGTGACGATTCGTATTGCAAACAATCTCAAGCGTTCGAGATATTGTTGGGATTGACATCCAGACGTGCTGCGATGGGTGGAGGATGAACATTTGTTTTAATTTATTACTGCCTTTGGCAAATTTTGAGTGGATACAGTGTTGGAGGCACTGCAGAAGATGGCACTGAATATTTCTGTACAATCAGTTGTGATACGGGTGTATCAAAGCAAATAATCTTTTATCTGTATGAAGGTATTCATGAGCTCCTATGCAAGAACGAGTAAATGTGCATTTCCAGTTGCCTCCTACATAGTGATGACATGAAGTTTGGCAAGCACGAGCCAAGCTTGCATTGTTGTTTCTAGAAATACACAGTTCCAGCACTAAATTGCTGCTCAATCACTGTTGCGCAAGGCTTTTACTCTCCCTGTATGGAGTCCCTCCCAGGTTATCATGTGCGATAATGCTTTGAGTGGTAACAAGTAGCAAGAATTACAAATTGAAACGACCATTGATATGTGCATGCAAAAAGTCAGCACACACAATACGGGAATGGGTATCCCTTTGTCAGTGTATTTGCAACCCAAATCACCACCTCACTGATAAACTCTGTGTGGCAGTGATCCACAAAGCATAAATGATACTTCCTTTGTCCCCAATTAAATGAAACAATTTGCTGCGAGGCTGAATTTGTATCGAGCACTCATTTGTTTTTCTTGAAAATGCAACTGCAGCAACTATTATGCATGTACTAGTTGCTACCAAAACATCAGAGGAACTTATTAAGTACATTGGACTTGGCAATGCGCTGAACATGCACTACTCCAGTCCAGAATTTGGTCCCTCCCAGGGCATCTCCCGCCCGCCAAAACATAGGTTCCCGGGTCCGAGATGACCCAAAACACAAGTGCAGGCCCTCTTTCTTGAATTCAGGGCCCTGGAAGGGTAGAACGGCCAACCTCGCTCGGACTCTATCGCAACGATCGGCACCCATCGAGATGGGCAACCGGCAGAGATGGCGCATGGCTGCCCATCTCGCCATCACGGATTGGCGGAAATCCCCGCCACCGTCCACTGCAACGCAAGGACATATCTGGGATCTACCGTTGCCAATAGTTCTTCTGGGTTCCAAAGACTAGCTGCAGAAGTGCTGCATGCTCCGAACACTCTCCGTTCGTTGCCGATCTCCAGCCATATGCGTGTTTGGCGCAAGGAACACCTACCAACAAAAGGGCGCCAATCCCACCAAACACCACCGGTGGAGGGTGTGGATGCTCCATCGGAGACCCCAGTTGGTGCATAATGGCGCTGTTGCATTCTGCAAGGACGGCATCCAAAGTACCTTGCAGCAACGTCTATCAAAGCGGCTTGAACGGCACTCAAAGTGCTCCTTGTGACCTTTGCCAGGCACAGCCGCTTCTCGCGATCTTTTCGCTGTTGTGCAGCGAATTGACAATCGCATCTCTCCAAACTTTTGGTGGGTGCCCATACACTTGTGGCCACCCCGCCTATGGTGGTAGCCCCTTCTGAAAACGCCGTGTTTGTGAAGTTCGGCGATTTCTCGGCTTCCGATCCAAATCTGAAATGCTGAATGGGCTGTCGAATCCACGGTCGCGATCGGCGATCGAGCGGCACGAAACTTAGTTCTACCCTTCTGTGCTTCGAGAGGAACGCCTCCGACCTGCATTCATAGCGGCGACCGCAGATATCCATTCTGCGCTGTGCACCGACGGTCGCAAAGCGACCTGGTCCAGGGGCCAGTTTTGGGGGTGTGGCGGCCAGCCTGAGAAAATTGGGGTTTCCGGAAAAATCTTGTGGGTTCATAGTACAACCATTTGACCGATACTTATCCGTTCTTCACAAAAATTTGGCAGCGTGTACCAACGTAAGTTTTGGTGCTCTGGTCAAATTGTCAAGCAAAACTAACAAGAGGTTGATTAAAATACGACCATGCAAACAGATTGTTTCATTTAATATGGGACAGAGGAAGTATTTCATCAACAGTATCTTGCCTGCCCTGTGCGACGATGCTCCACAGCATCCTCCTGTTGATCAGTTAGCCGTGCCCGAGTCTGCCACACGCCATACGACACAAAAGATTCGTTGTTTCCAGAGCAAGTGAGAATTGCAACAGCATCACGACGAGCTACTGTATGTGCCCTTTGCTATATTTGCATGTGCGAGGCGTTGGATGCCTGCATCCACGACGTCAACACTTCCTCATCACCATTCCTACTGATGAGCTTCAGGTGGCAGAATAAGATGATGCGTTGCCCAAAACATACTCCCACAAGCGACCATTGCTTGTGAACAAATGACGCTTGTTTTATTCAGGTGCAGCCTCAGTTGAAAAAGCACTAGTACCTGTGCACTTGAGCTTGGCCCTGCAGTCGCTGAAGCGCCCCCGCCATCCATCAACACACGTAATGTGCTGCGATCCGCGTCCTACAAATGCATTTTCAAACATATCATTCTTATACTAAGCTGCCCAATTGCCGGTAACATATGTTTGAGCGCAAGTTTGGCATCGTGAGCATCGAACTAGAGTAACAGCTTTCAGGAAATACTTACATGGCTTCTGTCTTCTATCCTCGTTGTCCTCTGGGAACGATACTCACCAATCTGCAATATTTGTAAAGAAAAGAAATGTTAGGTCGCAATTGAAAATGTGTTGTGATTTCACGGAATGTACGCGGCATATACTAATCCGATTATATTGTTGCAAAAAAATGATGCAAGCACACAAATGTGAACTAAAACAAAATCTTACCACCATGTTTCGCGCGTGCACATTGTGCTCGTGATCTCTGATGCGTGTCTCTCGTGCAGCCCATTCTTCCATGATAGCATCATACTGCTCCTTGTGCTTCTGACTCTGGACAATCTGCATCCATGCTTGTTCCACGGTGGTTGCATTGGGTGGCGTGTTCAATAACGCTTCATATGACAACTGTTGTGCCCTCTTCATGTTTTCAAACAGAAATGACCTCCACCTCTTGAAGGCAGCACCATGGATGATCATAAATTGACTGCTGTTGTACATTGGGTGCTCTGGAAAATCGCTTGACTTCAGGGCTGCGTCCTGAAGCCAAACGTCACGTGCGTAGAAAATGAACTTTGCGAAATTGCTTCCGCAAGAGTCCCTTTCACCCACTGGGGTGGCCGCTGATGCCAGCTGCCATACACAGAAAGGAGCTAATGAGCGACACCCATTTAATGCACCACATTATGTGATGCAGATTAACTATGGCAGATTGCTGTGATTGTATATAAAACTCAGTAAAACATATTCTCAAGTTTTTGCAATAGGATAGCAGCAGATATGGAAAATATATTGAAATTGGCCGTTATGCACAGCGCTAAGCATCGCATGTACAAATTAATGGCTACTTCTTATGCAAGCCTTTAAAAGGAGATCAAATGAAGTTGCATATGTATTCAATACGACAACTGAGGAAGCTCCCATGATATTATAGACAACATGCCTTGTAGATATGTTGTTTATGCCTTCTAAACATATTGAAGAAAACCTTGTCTTCTTTGGTGCAATGAGACCTGTATAAATGCGCAGAAGAGTTGTCATAAGCTAAAAAAGTCATACCAGTTTGAATAAATAGATAATAAAACCAAAATAATGCACAGTGGCATTGATTGATGATTTGATATTCAACGCAACTTAAAAGTTTTAAAATACTTAGGGACCCGCAGCGAACGTTACAGATATTGAAAATTTTTATTCATGCGTTATACTAGTTAAGGCATACTGGCGTCAAGCTATTGTGGTAGGAGTTGAGCCTTTATAGAATCAGGTAATAGAAAACTAAGTTCACATGTGCCCAGATTCGTTTATTGTACCTAGCTGCTTGGCTGGAACAAATAGCGCGCATGTCATACTTCCATTAGTTTCACACGGTCCATCACATGAATTGCATTGATGGCTTGTTTGCTGTCACTGACGTGATAGGTCACGAGCAGCTATTCATATTGTGCATTGGTCCTTGAGGAGAATTATGATGAGACTTGAAGGCATTTTGGTCATCCGGAGGTTTGTGATATGTTGGGAAGTATTCCATTCAGGGAATTGCTAGAAATTCTCTGAACGCTAGATAATGACTCCAAGGTTTTGAAAGGGACGGCTTTTGCTTGAGCGGATACGAACGAATTACTTATTAGTAACAATGCGTTTGCTGAGGTGAAGTTGGCATGGGTGATGATTGTTCACAGTTGCCCTTGCACACATAACCTATGCCAACGAATTGACAGCAACCATTATTTAATAGCCCATTCAGAATTGGTATCCCCTACTTACAACGAACTGATAATGGGAACCTTTGATGGAAATTCTGTCCGCGGCATCCCTAGTGAATGATTTGCTAAGTGAGGTGCAGCCCATTGGCCGCAGGACGCACTGGTAAGTGCGACACAACTTGTTGTTGGGGCGAGCATTGTGATCGAACACAACTGAAGGAAATTCCAGGCCCTTGGCCTCAATCCTTGGAGCTCAGCGCAGTACCAGACACCATGGAAACTCCGTGCGTCACTATGGGAATGCGACGCGGGTTTTTGATGCTGCAAATTCATCGCAGTCGACTGCGATCGCAATCCACTCGATCACAGTCGATTCGATCCACGACGATGTGGCACCGTGCGAAGCAAAGGCCATGTTTGCCAGGGTGCACTCAAATGTGCAATTGTGTGATTCTCTCAAATTGATTATTGTAGTATTGACACTAACACGTGTTGTCATGAGGGTTAGCAACCTGTTGTGAATGGAATCGTGGCAGAGTGGGTATTGAGAGTCGAATTGTGCACCTTTTGACATAGCCGAGGCACCAAGGCAATGGCTGCAGGGATTGCTTTGATAAGCGCCTCGAGAGGGTCAACCGTTACCTTCCCCTTGAGTAAAGACAAGTTATTAAGGGTTCAGGCACGGTGCCGGAAGTCAAATGCGCTACATGTTCTGGACATGGCAACATGAATCTCCCATTATTCAGGTGAACCAGTTGCAAAGATTATCTGTCAGGTTTTGCATTGATATGGATATAAGACCTGCAGATGGCTGCTGTTGAACTCGTTCGGGTCGCCACTTATAGCATGCATAAATATTATCTTACTCTGAACGAAATGACGGTGCAGCCCATACCTTCCGAAATTCATAGGTTGTTCAGTGCAAGACACCATCGTGTGTCTCTAAGTGACAAACGATATGCAGTTGACTTGGCTGTGCAAAGAAGCACGTTATGGAATTACACCTCGCTGATGCATAGGATATCATACCCGTGAGTCTGCTCGACACACCACAGTGACATGTACTCCCTCCGTCCAGATATAAATGTCCGGATCTGTTTGGAAGACCACATGTTTATAACGCAAATGTCATTTTCAACCAACCATCTGACCAGAGCATTACACAAGAGTCCGGTAGTGTGTCTCAAATTCTGTGAACAACGGGTGAGAACATTAGACTTGGCCGTACTTTGACCCACCGGCTTCGGACCCCAGATTTTGAATTTCCACAAATCTCCCTGACCCACCCCACAAGCCGGCTCCCCGAATGGGGTTACCTAGCAACTGATGGTGCGTGACGCAGAATGGATGTTTGTGGCCACTGTCTTGGCTGAGAGTTGGAGGCATATCCACAAAGCAGCCAGATTGTGGAACCGAGATCGGCACGATTCGATTGTGGATCGCGTCCTTGGTTTCGACCGACAAATGAGATTCTGGCTTGAGGATTTGGGATCCAGAATTCGGATGAGTTCACTGCCACAGACTTTTGAGAATGCAGCGCTGCCATGATAGATTCTCTATGGGCACCAAGAGTACTGTGAGTGTTTCGATGGTGGCCTCGCCATGCAAACAACAAAATACTCAGAAAATGGTTGTTACGTGCCTGCCACAAGTAACACCTACTACTTTGAAGCAGACTCTCCCGAGAGATCTCTTATGCCACCCAACAGTATGCAAGTGCGGCCAGTAAAAAGTGGCCCATGGGTGCAATTGCCATTGTGTGTGGCGTTGGCTTGAGTTACTTTCAGGTGATGGGCTAGGGTGGGATGGAAGGGTTTACGCCATGCCTAGTGTCAAAAATTATCTTCCTGGCGATCGGCCCAACTAGTCGATCATTGAGATCTTTCTATTCAACTTGGCCAGGTGGCCACCTTGGAGTCCCTCATGGTGCCTCCTTGGCCACGAACTGGAAGCAAATAGCATTGGAAGCATAGAGGAGAGGACACCCTTACTATGGCATTAAAAGTTGCCTACTTGCTAGCTGACCGAAGGCAAGCGGGGTTGGGGTCTGAGAAATTGGGGTGGGGTAAGGTCAAATCTATGGTAATTGAACCAGTAGCCCAATCGCTACAACTTCCGATTTTAGTGAGCTATCCAGGCATCTATTGCATGGGCACTTTTGAGTGCACCTTTGGCCCTCGCTCGGAAGAAAGTGGTTGGGAGTGAGGGTTGGGGGGCGGTTAAGTTTCAGCAGGTTACCAGCAATTTGGCCATCATAGTACACAGTGCATGCAAATGCTACCCAAAATGGGGCATATCCATGATCCTGAGGGATCAACGGATTGACAATTGGGGGTATGGCGGTTTCTCATTACGGTCAATATGGCTCTACTGATTGACAACAGCTATAATAATTTCCAGGTTAGCGTATACAAGAATGACACTGTCGGCATATATACAACTTGAGCAAGTATAGTTGCATCAAATTATGTGTTTTTATAAACAAATGCGCCTAGCAGTAAATACAATTCAGTGCAATAAACATCTAAGAACATAAACTCCAACATATAAAATTCAATCTCACCATGTCAGCTTGTGGCTTCCAGTCTTCCACCCCGGGAAATAGAGACCTCCACATGGTGTGAACAGCTTGGTCATCCATGTCCCGGGGTGAAACAATACCGCGCATAATGCAGTAGTGCTCAGCTCCGAGGAAACCTGCACTCTTGGCCAAGTCGTCTGGCTGTAAAGCTGACACGTACGATGTCTTTTTGTGGTCAGTATTCCACCCACCTCTGTCGTCCAGCCCCTGCGCAGTCACCCTGCAATGCACCACAATTTATCATTATCAACTCAATACTATTGCAGCCTGCATTGCATATGCATACTTCCTCCAACTCATATTAAACATCATCTATGAATTCGACACATCACCTATTCATCATATATTATATATTTTCCAATAAAATTGTGTCCAAAGCTGCGCCTATGTTTTCAAAGTACATGGTCAAAATTTCAAGTTCATCCATTAAGAATTGAGGATTTGAAAGTACTCTGTAGCAAGGGTCCTCAAGCCAGAAATACACCCATTTTCAACGATTCCGCGAAAAAGGTCGCCTTTGATGCTTTAAGGAGCACGTTATCATGGCGGCGAAATGGAGCCACCCGGGCAGAACTAACCATGCTGTCTGGATATAAGATTGACGTGGTGCTAGCAAGGAAGAGCAGCGATAAGAAACGCGTTCCGAAGGCCCTGATTGTGTGATTCGCAGTAGCTCACAGCTAAAATTCAGTGCTGGTCTGCTGGACCGGAGTGTGTTTTGATAAAGTCGCCGTGTACTCCTCCCACATGGCCGGTAACATTCCCCGGCCCGGGAACATACTCTTCGGTGTGGCACGTACCACCTTTGCGCCTATGGCCAAGTCGTCGCGCCTTGACTTGCCAGGAAGGGGGCTAACGTCCGGAAACACGGACGTTCCCCCAAGCATAAGTAGTGGCAAGCGCCGCCACAGCTACGGGTCGACAGACTGCCGACCCTGCAGGGCGAGAATGTACAATCTCGTGCGGCACAGCACAGGCCGGCGATAATGGCCAAGTTTGCCCTCCGTGGCCAAAGTATAGTGCCTAACGCAAGTTTAGCTCTGCACCATGAAAGGAGCAGGCAGTGGGAAAAGGCTATCCAAGGCGCAGTGAAAGATTGGCAAGAATGATTTTTGGACAAGGATAGCGCCGATCAACAGGGGAAATAATCGATTGATAGAGCAAAGCCTCCACGACATATACACTGGAAAGCGCTGAAGCTTGCAGCTAGAAAACACAGGCCACAAGGCTGGGGAAAGCTTGTTCCGTAGACAAAATGTATGGACGCTCTCCTTGCCAGAAAACAACACGATCCAATATCCGTTAATTTTGACGGGACTGGCGGGCAAGGGGAAATCCAGTCGCCAACCCGGTTGTAGGGGTGCATCGCAACGAAGGTGGCCTTTCACGCGGTTTGAGTTGAGAGACGGCCAGGCCACCGCAAAAAGGTTCATCGACTTGGTGCAAAGGCTTAGGAAACGAGGGTATGCTCTTAGGATTCTGAGATAAAATTTCGTTTCGGCAATTGGTTGTTGCCCTTGTTGCCTCTCCACGCGGTCGCCTTTTTCTTTGTAAGTGCCCTTCTTCGCTGCCAGTCTACGGCATATCGCCCCTTCTGTGGTGCTGGGTGGCCACCGTGCAGGACGAGACCTTGTGAATCAAAGTCCCAGTCGGCCTGCAGGGGCGGCAGTCTAGCGACCCGCACCTGTGGCGGCGCTTGTCGTTACTGGTGCCTGTGGGAACGTCCTTGTTTGCGGGCGATATCCCCCTTGCTGTCGCGACTCAAGGCGCGACAACGCCGACGAATTTGTATTTAAAATAGAGGGCATTTAGTATGGGCCAAAGGAAGTTATATGTTGCACGTATGCATTACACATACAGTGCCACTAACTGAAATACGAACGGTACATGGAATAGATGCACAGCTGTAAATCAATACTATAAGCATCACCATACAGATGCACTATCTTATGTTTGCGGTTTTGCCTTAATTGTATCCTTGGATATATTCATCACTAAATACTGACTAGTGCGCAAAGAAATCATCTCACAAAGAGCACACATCAGAGTTTGTACAGGCGCCAGCATAGGAAACTTCATTTTAAAGATGAAAAACTTACTGGTCTTATGGGTAGCTGAAACATAGGAGCTGAACGATCTCGATGGATTTTCCGAGGGTCTGGATTTCTTTCATTTCAAGCATGCCATGCAATTGCAACCGCTGCAATATGTTACATATTGTATGCAATACACTTGTGTAGAGTACCTATTGACATATCCATTTGCTAAAATTGGTACGTCCACCTGTTTCAGGACAACTAGGGCAAGCATATAAGCTTGATTCGGGTGTCCAAAGTGTCCTTTTCATCAGAGCTGCAGAAGTAGCACAACATAAACTTTGTGGAGCTTGACTTATGCTGATGTTATGACAAGACTGTGAATATGAGCAATGTTAAACACATATGTGGATGTTGCCCAAAACAGGTCAAGGCAATGGGTGTGGTTGAATGTACAGTTCACTCGCTATATTGAACATCACAAGTTTTTCAATATAAAGTTTACAGCTATGCTGAAAACAAATATCATTATTGTAATTTTCAATGCACTAAAACCTTACCCAGCAATGGTCTGTGCTACCGCTCCATGGCGGCGATCAACGTGCAGTGTGGCAGACATTGTCACTTCTAGTGTCTTGTACAGCTTTAGTCGACGATTCCTCTCCTTTGCATAAGTGCTTCCTGTGAAGATTGGATCATTGTAGAAGTCTTCCTTCTTCTCGATTGGGTTTGGTAATCTCTCTCCATTCACGTGCACTTTCTGAAACATCCAATCCACGAGCGACCCCACAGGACATCCGTAGACATCCTTTGACCTCACCACACAGTCCGCCTGGCAACGATTGTTTTTATTGGTTTTGCCACCGTCACAAACGATGTACACGGTCATCATACCACCATCGCCCAGTTGTTGGAATCCTTCAGGATAATGGAAGCAGAAAAGATCCGCAAAAGTGCAGAAGGTTGTCTTTTGGAACCGCCACAGTGACTGGTACATCATTGCAGTGAGCGCTCTGTGCACAAACAAGACATGGCTCTCAAAATTTGTTATTCAGCGTCACATTATGTGCAGATTGCAGGACAAGTGAGCCACAGCACTGTTGCCTCACAGCAGCGCAGCATCTATGTTGCACTGACAAGTCCACAAAAAATGCGAACCAGCCAGCACGAATTTTCTTTTGTGCATCTCCAGTATTTCAGTGCGCTTCAGTGCATTTCCGGTATTTTCAGTGTCGATCAGTCGCCAAGGCTCATCGTAATTAACACTGAATCCCCTTTACCATAATTTTTAAATCAAGATTAGTTACCTTACAGGCACTGCTACTGACATTATTCCTAATGAAAACTTTGCACATGGATATTCCGCCTCTCGTTTTACAAGTGTAGGGTCATTGGCCACTTTCCTGTGCCTGATTGGGCGTACGACACATGCACTCATATATTCATCCGTACCAGTTGGTTAGCGAGCAAGTGATATGACGTAGGCATGGAAAATAGGTATTATATACGATTCTACAACTCTTGCGGAACCATTGTGTGATAGCTTACAATGTTGTTAAAATATGCATACATTTGAAATTCCACTGGCCGCCTTCGGTAAATTTGGTAATTGAAACGAGTGGCGACTAACAAGCACACTGTTCTCTTTTGCAACGATTCACAGGCGAAGCAGTCTCCCGTTGTTGCATCACTTCGTACTGTCTCTTACATAGCATTTGCTACACGCTGGGCAGGGCCTGCTGTCGTGGCAACATGGTGAAACAATAGATGTTGTATAATCTGTTGTTGGGAACCAACAAGGATGTTGGTCCCGGGGAAGGGGGAAGGAGAGAGAGAGTATCTTGGAAATTAGTTGCTTGGCAGGATGTTTCAATTATAGTGGCCAATGCTGCACAGTTTGTATTCACAAAAATTCATACATAATGGATATGGAACAGGTTACGGGGTGGCCCCATATCCTGGATATCGAATATGATATGGACGCCATATCCGGGATGCATATCTACGATACGGCCATATCCTGGATTTGGGCGCTTCATGTCCAGGACAAGGGGGCGCCCATATCCTGCAACATGGCAAGCATATGGGCGAGTATATGACCATATTACATAATGGAGACCGCCATGTCCTGGATGTGCATATCAAGGATATGTATATTTTTTTCAACATTTGTTTCGCAGATAGATCCGTGCACGTCGAATTTACTGAATATAGCATTTTCGTAGATCGCAGTACACTTTTTGTACTGACATGGACTCCCATCATAACCAAATCCTTCTGCACTTCCACTGGAATATGCACATATTGGGCTTTGGCGGGACACGCTTTGGACCACGATGCATTCATTTGCGATGACGTGAACTCCTTTCATGACAGAATATTTCTGCATTGCTACTGGGATTTCCACGTATTGTCCTTTTGCGAGCCACACCTGTTTTTGCCCTTCACGCAACGTAGCATCAATGTGGATACTTACAGAATTATCATGTTCTGCCATTTCAAATATATGCCACTGTCCACAAAGCGCCAACTGCTTAATATGAGACAGATCAGAAAGTTCAGAGCAACTCCACTGTCATGGGAACACCTCCATAGGGACGTGTGTATTTTATAGGATGTAATTTGGACGTTGATATTCGATTTAGGGTGATTGTGAACAATCAGCGCATATCATCTGACGGTTGATATGTAATGATTGTTTCATGTAAAATCCAAATACAGTATTCGTCGGAGGCATAAATTTGTAGGCACGAACTTGCCTTCCACTGACTACAATGCTTCACTCAATATGCGCGGGAACAAATGTTTTAGGAGCTAATGACAGGAAATGGTGCAGCTGCGCCTGCATGGCAGACGTTACAGTTGGCTACATGACAACATATTCATTCAACACATCTTGCATGCCATCTCACTCACCTGTGGAGAATGTCCTCACGAGCGCCAGCCTTGAACAGTTCCAGGCACATGTCTCTGTTCAGGCTGGGAAGGAAGTCGGAATGCGGCACCTTCATTTGCCTATCAACCATATCCCTGCGTGGACATACACACGCCCACACGGACATGCACGCATTGCTTAGAACTGCATATTCAATGTGTGAAGATGGAAATTCACTTGGAACTTGTGAAATCGGAAACCTAAGCGAATTCGTTTTGTATCTGTTTTACTTTGGTGTCATGATCTTGGCTTTGTACTCTGAGTCTTGTTCTGCAGGAAGCACGAGGCGCAGCAACGAAATTACAATGTATCGCGGGGAGTACACAAATCCAGCGATCTTGTCTTACATGTGCAAGTCATATGTAGAATGGACTGCTGAAAATGCAACGAGATGCTTTAGCTTGGGAAATACACTACAACAAATTTGGAATGTTCCCGATTCCGACATATGACAGTCAATGTCACATATTCGGACTCCAGTTTTAAGCTGTACAGCGATTGTCAGGTGCCTCCAGTGTGCTTGCAGGTGGGATAAATTGGACTAGTGATGGCAGTGAACCAGTGGAGTGCAGCAGATATGTACGATGCGTTGAGCAGACTGTCACCATCCCCACCGACCATCCGTGAATTATTCAGTGCACCAATCAGTCGTATGCCATAGCAAGGCAATGGCTGCGATTTGACACAGGTTATCTTAAGGCGCTAAGACATGATATCTACACAGCAGACAAAATCAAAATTTGAACTCCCATGAGGAGATGAGAGAGAAATTTTGTAGTTGTTGCAACTAATTGCTGAAAATATAGCAGCGCTGCTTACCAACTGGTGGTTGCTGAGATTAAGCAAGCAGCTATTGGGGATAGAACACCATCGATGCGGTGGTGCGAGTCCTTGCAGGGCTGCTCCCATGGAACAGTGTAAGCGCAGCTACGACCGTTCATCATCAACAAATAACACTAGCACCATTCGCAATGGCCGTTGAAAGCAACGGATTTCGGTAATGGCCGCCAAAAATTTCAGTCATTCGTATTCTCACGACAGATCACAACTCATGGTTCATATTTCAGCGATTATACATTTTTTTCTGCGTGGCAGGGGGGGGCTGTTGAAGAAGTGGTATGGGGAGGCCCTTCCTCCTTTGCAACAGAAAATAGTGAAATAATCAATCAATCATTCGCATTGGCACTACAGTATATTGAAATGTGTGCAAATGACATTCTTCGGCGTCTCATATGCAGCATATTCTGGCTAAACCCAATGGAAAGGCTCGTCTCCGTTCCCAGAAACCTCAACAGATCTGGGTATTGCATCTGATTTTATTTTGTACAGCGGCCCGAGAATTTACTGCCGTGATTGGATACGACATGAAATGTGCGAGCACAATACATCAGTATCTTATACCATACATACTTTTGCGTGTTGCAGCGGTGCCAAAATACAGAAGTGTTCGCAAATCCAAATTGACCTGACTGCCACGTTACAGGGTACCACAAAGATCGATCACATTGGAAGCAAGTATACTCTCTAACTGCAAGACACCGCATGTGCCTCGCAATCATTTACGAGCACGGCTTTCAAGGACGACACTGTAGTGTGATATCATTTTCCCAAACACAACTTGTTCGCAGGTGCCAGAACGCTGGAAATGGGAAGAAAAAATTTGTGTTTCTTGCGCTTTTTTTCACTTACAAGGCGTTCTGATGGTGCGCTTCTTGTCAATTCAAGCAAGTGACAAGACACTAGATAGAGCCCATACATTAGCAAAACGTAAGAACGCTCAAACATGCATGAAATGTTTTGAATTGATTTGTAGGCATGAAAGCGAAAAACTAATTCATAGTGACGTTTTCCGAGTGCAATTTGGGGGCTATACATACTGCGCTTCTAAGCTGCAACCCACTCACTCGTGGCGCTGCTTGGTTCGTCTGCGCAGCAATGTCTTGCGGAGCTCCTTGACTTCCAGCACGCGCCACAACTCCACATCCCTATTTATCCGTCCCCGAACCATGGATTGGAATTCTGCAAAGCGATGGAGCGATGCAACAAGAATGCCCAGGACACTGACGGTCATTTGGCAATCGCTGGGATCCACCGGATTTGCAGGCTGTGCGAACCCATGAAACTCCACCTCTCCAAGGCGAACGGATGCATAGGATGGGGTTTTGTTTCCCCATAGAGAGCCATGCTTCGACGCATGAATCACAAAGTCCTTGGCGTTGTCTGAGTTGATGTACTGGGTGCTCTGAAGTGGGTCATTCAAGTACAGGTACAGCTGCGGCACGCAATGGACAGAACAAAAATGTCAGAGAATATGTTTATATACCAGTGGTCACAACTTTATACGCATCAATTAACACTGACGTTGTTACGTGGTACTACAGGCTGTGTCGTCAAAACCTATGCATTTGCTCATTGTGATGTGCACTGTGGTCTTCCCTCAGAAGAATATGTATTCGCTGAGTATTCCAGCACAGCAGAACTTTCACAGTGGCATGTGATCATAACACTATATACATAAGCAGTTTGAATGAGAGTTATTTGTATTCATGCAGCATGCAACGAGCAAAAGGGAGGAAGCTGAACTCAATAAGCTGAATGGCATCAACGTATTGCCACGTATTGTCTTCTCATATTGCAATATTGGCTGTGAATGAAACTTTATGAAGCATCTTATGAACAATCACCAAATGCCAGAATTCGCAGCACCAGAAAGAGGCACTAGTTCTGCGGTCGCTGTTTTCACTTCCAGCCACACGCCACCCTGGGATGTGGCTGACAAACTATAGTAGTAACGAAATCAGGTCACTCGATTCATAGCGCGATATGGCCCAGTGCATCTTAGGACTATTTTAAACTTCTATATGGCTTGGAACCCTTCCAACGCCGTTGGAAAAAGCCTGCTTCTTTCACTTAAAACATCACTTGCTACATGTGTGCTTATGCTGCAGTTTTCGTTATTGAAGTTGCACAACGCATATTTGCCCAATTACGCAGTCCAGCGGTGAGGGAATAACCGACGTCCACCGATACGTTCCGGAACTTTCCATGTTTTTTTGCTATGGGAGATCCACGGCACCCCGCTTCTGCCTCAAAAAGAAACACAGTAATGCATTCATGCAGATCATAAATATTCATCTCAGGTCCTTTTTATTATCGATACAATCTACCAGTGTGGGTTTCGAAGCATATACCAGCAAACAAACGTATGTTGTAAATAGCGCCAACCAGGAGCTGACGTGCAATGCAGCGCCTTTACAACCTGGACCGTGTATGCACGCGAGCATCGAAAATGGCAGTAGTTGTGCAAATTAACCTTTAATATCGCATAATCGGGTCAGCGTTCCATGACAAATGCTCTTGGTGACGCGCCAACATTTTCTGCCTAGCGGCAAACCTAGTAATCGAGTGTCAACACTTGGAAAGCCGCACAAAACGCATTGAATGACGAGAACAAACAGTACAGTGCAATACATATAACAGAGCACAATTGGACAACATATCGCACATTAGTAGCATGCTTTATCAAAAACGAACATATAGCCAGTGAAAATTCTAATGCGCAAAGTCCAATACGTTTTTTTTATGGAAACAACAGTGCAAGAAGCGTGTGGCTGCACATAGACAATTTGAACCTCCATGTGGACGACTTGACAACCATTGTAGCCACATCGTTTTATGCATGCAGCCATTGCGCACGTGAGGTATCAATGTACCCATCTGAAAAGCATCTCACTGCATTGAAGTTTGTGCATGCAAATTGTTTTCAAATTGGGTGATCATTCTCACAATGCAAAAGCCCATGAATTTCTTCGTTCATGCGTCAAGATGCAATTTTGCACAACAATACTACACATTGTCGTGTTGTATATTATGTTGCAGCTCTACCAACAGTAAAATCTGGGTTGTGCAATTCAGTAGTGTACCCTACCAGCTTGCATATTCCCTGATGGTCAAAGTAAAATAAAAAAATTGGTTTGAGAGTGTACTATAATGTACTTCCTCTGTCCCAAATTAAATGAAACAATCTGTTTGCATGGTCGTATTTTTGCCAAACTCTCTTAGTCTTGCCTAAAAATTTGACCAGAGCACCACAACTCACGTTGGTACACACTGCCAAATTTTTTGTGAAGAACGGATAAGTATTAGTCAAATGGTTGTACTCTGAACCCAGAGGATTTTTCCGAAGAACCCAATTTTCTCAGCCTGCCGGCCCAAACCCCCCAAAACTGGCCCCTCGACCAGGTCGCTTTGCGACTATCGGTACGCAGCGCAGAGTGGATATATTTGGCCGCTGCCATGGCTGTAGGTCGGAGGCATTCCTCTCGAAGTACAGAGGGAGCGAAACCAAGTTTCGTAGGTCTCGATCGCCGATCGCGACCGTGGATTCGACAATCCATTCAGCATTTCAGATTTGGATCGGGAAGCCGAGATATCGCCGAACTTCACAACCATGGCCTTTCCGTAAGGAGCTACTGCCATAGGTGGGGTGGCCACAAGTGTTCAGGCCACCATAAGAAATTTGGAGAACTGCGATTGTCAATTCGCTGCATGACAGCGAATAGATCTTTGGAAGCTGCTGTGCCTAGCACAGGCCACAAGGAGCACTTCGAGTACCGCTCAAGCCGCTTTGAAAGATGCTGCTGCAAAAAATTTTGGACGCTGTCCTTGCAGAACGCAGCAGCGCCATTACGCACCACCTGGGGTCTCCGATGGAGCATCCACACCCTCTATCGGTCGTGTTTGGTGGGATTCTTGCTCTTTTGTTGGCAGGTGTTCCTTGCACCAAACACGCCATTGACTGGATATCGGCAACGAACGGAGAGCGTTCGGTGCACGTAACAGTTCTGTGGCTGGTCTTCAGACACCAGAAGATCTGTTGGCAATAATAGATCCTATATATGTCCTTGCGTCGCGGTGGACGGTGGCGGGGATTTCCGCAAATCCGTGATGGCGAGATGGGCAGCCAGGCGCCATCTCTGCCTGTTGTCCATCGCGATGGGTGCCGATCGTTGCAATAGAATCTGAGCGAGGTTGGCCGCTCTACCCTTCCAATGCCCTGAAGTCCAGAAAGAGGGCATGCACTTGTGTACTGGGTCATCTCGGGCCCAGGAACCCATTTTCTGGAGGGCGAGGGGTGCCCTGGGAGGGACTAAATTCTGGGCTGGAGTAGTGCATGTTCAATGCATTGCCAAATGCACTACACTAAATATTTCCCTTCGATACTTTGATAGCAGCTACAACATATACAGGAGTTGCTGCAGTTGCATTTTCAAGAAAAACAAAGTAGTCCTCGATACAAATTCAGCATCACAGAAAATTGTTTCATTTAATTTGGGACAAAGGAAGTACAAAAAAGTTTGGCTACTGATACACAGCCAAATTTGCTGATTCTCACGATTTACTGGTTAACACAAAATATACCTATGATGGGGCGCAGCAACTACCATTTAATTTCAGGTGCATGTCAATGCTTACCAAGAAAGCGTTCCATCTGGCATAGTATGTGTACAGTGTCGTGCAGCCCGATGAAACCACCATCGTTCTTCGCTCCTCATCATCCACGATAGTTTTCATGAAAGTGAGAAGAGCACCACTTTCTTCTGCTGTGTCCCCATCCAAGCCAAGAGCGAAGCTGACGTATTTTACATCTCTCTCCTTGCATTTCTCTGCCAATGTCTGGTATATTCTTGTATGCATCTCGCACGCGTCTTCGTCAGAGCCCGCGATGTCCATGGCATCCGCGTCGCCCATGACGACATCTCCATCTGCTGTCCCCTGCTGAAGCATCAATTCCAATTGTATGTGTGTCATCCCATTGAAAGTGCCAGGGTGGAATGAACATTGGCAACGATAAAAACTATCATAAAAATAACAACAAAGTTGTCTAATGTCTTTTTGATAAGTTTCATGGAAACAATCCTACACTGTGGGACAATGGGGGTGTCCGAGGAGCATTTGAAAACTTTGGACACGTCTGCATAGCATGCAGGCGTTTCCAAGCGGCCATTGAAAATCGCCCAAGGCTCAGGGACGGTTCCACAAGTTCCCTAGATGCGGCCAGAGTGTCCAAGGCGCTGGGACCCATCCTGAGCGTCCGAGGCCTTGGATGTGACTGGTGCATGCGCGGAAACTCCAATTCCCCAGAGGTCCAGAGAATGCGCGGTCAGTGTGAATGTGTTTGAAAAGCGATGGTATGCCAGGAAAGTTGTGCGCGGAACATGCGGACAGTTTGAGGGCATTAGGGGAATGCTCTGCTGTCAGGAACAATGTATGCTAAAAGCGTGGATAGGTTGAGTTTGTCCGACATAGATACAACATTGTAGTGGGGCCGGACACACTTAAACTAGGTAGTTGATGTTTCTGTTTAATTCCGAAATTGAAACTGCAATATCTGAAGAATCCCCGAATTTCCATTTATTATATTGTTTTTGATATTCACAAATTCAGCTAAGTCATTGGTTTTGAAACTCGCTGCAGACAGCTGATCGGCCTTCCAAAAATCCAATACCATCGCATCGCCACGGAATCCCCAATCTGTGAGGAACATAGTGGTTCAATGCAATAGGCACAAGGTTGCATTTGTAGCCATAAAATTCGAGTAAAGTTTCTTTCAAATTAAATGCGGACCCCTTCCAAAATAGCTTTACACTGCACAAATGCCGTGATATCACAATTACTGTGTATGCAACAGACATGGTTCAAGTCGGAAGGCTATTATCGACAACATGCATCCAGTACACAGATGCTCTACAGGTGATTGGTAATTATACTATATAGATCTATTATACACATGCAAGATACGTTAGTAAGTGCGTAGTAGCAGATTTGAATCCTGCCTTTTCAGAAATTTGTAGTGGTTCATTGAACAGGCCATTTATTCTGGCAGATCAATGATAAAAACTTGCAATCTGCATCCCATCATCCCCCCTCCCCCCCTTTTAAGTCTACAACAGTTGAAGAGTTGTGCAGCTCCTGAGAATACGAGAAAGAAAAGAGAGTGCCAAAGGTCTTCAAGATATCAGCACAGCGCTTTGTCGATAGTACGTGCTGCACCATGGGGAAGCTGCATTTGGCGGCGATGAAAATCGGCAATACCACACGCCCAACACAGCTGCGTGCGGCTGCCTGATGCGGGAACGCTTTATAAAGCACACAGAAGGGGATCAAGCATGTGCAGTGGCTAGTAAATGATGGAAAGCGGTGTAGCAAAAATTTTAGAGAGGTGAGCTGGCTCAATCCACATGCGAAGTGGATTTGCAAGGGTTCAACAAGCGTAAACCCGATTCCTAAGCTCTGGACGCCCCCGCATTCGAGACCTGGCACCCCACCATGCCAATTAACATATTGCAACATGTTTTACCAAAGCTGCTAACATCATCGTCCACTATCGCTGGGCCAGAGCGCCATGGACAAGAATGGAACGAAACGTGCAAGTTTCCATTTATGGAACTTGTTATGGTATGTAATCCCACATCTTTAAGGATGAAAATGTTGTAAAAGTTTCCGCTTTGGCGATGTACTTCCAAACCCAACACAAGAGCGCTGAATTTAGTGTGTTTCAAATGAAATACTTACTTCCATGTTTCCATGTCAGTCAGTCATATTTCCCAACAGCGACTACACCCACGTGTGCCGAGCAGCATTTATGCAACCAGCAAGGCTTTGTAAGAATCTTGCTTGGGTAGCATGTGCTTCCCTCAGCATTTCAGAAGGTATAGATCTATACAACAGCCCATTGAGGATAGCAACATTGTGTAAGTTAAGGGTAGCTAACGGCACACAATAGCTTACCTCGTACCATAGTATATGTTGTTATATACATTCACCTTTTTGCGTCATGAAATTTCATTCACTCCCATATTACACTCATTGAATGCAACTTGGGTGCAACAGCCTGCAGTCCAAATTTTGCCTGGGTGTCTTCAATATGTAGGCAATTCTTCTGAATGCCGTGGCACCCAAGCTAGGGGGCGGTGGCAGGGAGTCGGGTGGGATAGGGCGCTGGGAAAGTGGCCTCGATTAGACGGTTGGTATGCATACAATACAGGACGTCCATTGCATTTATATGTAAAAGTAGGCAGCTGCCTTCTTGATATGGGAACCGGAGCCTCTTGCGTTGCAATTGCATGATGAGGACATCAGGTAAGCAACATAACATCAGTTTTCAGACAATTTTATTTTGCAAGGCAGTTTGCATTGATTTGCAATCGGAGCAAGCCATGCTATATTTCAGGGACTTGATCTTCATTCATTGTTGGCTGCAATCCATTCCGTTATCATAACGTGACAGGGAGATACAGTAATTGTATCATCTACACAACTGTTGTGTAGCCATCATCTACACAACTGTTGTGTAGCCATCATCTACACAACTGTTGTGTAGCCGCGCATTGTCGAAACATCGTTATGTTATAGCGAGGAAGATTTCACTAGTACAACTCAATTTATGATAACACGATTTCCTTGAAGGGAGTTGAAGGTTGTAGCATATTTATGCCTAATCACATCGCAAAAATGACATTAGCAATAGTCAAATACCACAATATAGTTATCTAGCTATGTTAAGATACGTACAGGAGTTTGCACGACTATTAATAACCGGGGATTACAAGCTCAAATGCCCGGGGATAGTGTGCAACATTCTGGATGGCAGTGTATGTGAGCGGATTGCATTGTTGTGGAATAGGTTCCTCCACATCAAAGCAACTGTCACATCAGCTGATATCTGAATATGCGTTTGTAATCCACCATCGTATTGTATGGATCTACGATTCGATTACCAAGCCAGTGTCTAGGCTCTATGGTATCCAGTGTTGCAAGAATGAAGGCTTAGGGCAGGGGTAATAAGATACAATGGAAGGAGGACTCAAAGAAATCATAGGCAATGAGATAATTGACAAAATCAGCATAGAACTTTAACAATATTGATGAAATGACAGTGAGACTCAATTTTCAGGTCACAATGACATTGTTTAATTCAGTGGCGTCGGCTGTTCATCTTCACACCAACGTCATGACACAGTAAACCAAATCTGGTGATGTATTTCCGGCTGTCTTGAAGACTTCGAAATCAAGGAAGTAAATTTGTTGATGACCTGGATGGATAGGCAATATTAATGACAACTGCTGTGACCTAACACTTGGGAGATGGTGTATTTATTTCGTGCTAGTTTTGATGAGTTTTAGTGAAATGATGAGGATTCCAAGATTGCAGCAAGAGCTCTACGAAACGCTTTTCCAGGGAAACACCAAATAATTATCCTCGCTACTTCAAATATGTAATATTGTAATCATGAATTTGCTGAATTTTCTATGTTTTGGTGTAAGACACATTGGTATTGATTATGGAGCCAATATTTTATGTTTTAGAGCCATGCCATTTACTTTTGACCACATCTGCACATTTCATGAGGTGAATAGAAAGGCAAAGGCACACTCTTTGGGTCATGTTGGACAGATTTTTTTGGAACTTTCTTGCTTTCACTGTATATGGGACCGGAATTTCGGTGGCAACTTAAAAAGGGAAGCTCTTGGGGGTTTTGTAACTTGTTGTGGATTTGGATGAGCTGGCCCAATGAAACTGACTGCGAGGCTGTGAAGGTGCTCCAAAAGCTTACTAGGTCGATGTGCTAGACCATTGATGTTGTGGCTTTAAATTGCAAAATCAATGTCACCAACAACTTTGCAGTAAATATTTACAATGATGGTTCTGCCATAAACTCACAAAGGTGTCTGTGAAACATCGTGATATAGCTTTAGATATGTGGCCGCTGTGGTTTTGGTTTCATTTTGCAAACGCAAGGCACCTTTGGTGGTAACCTAACATGCATGTCTAATGGCCTTATCATGGGTTGGCGTTGGCCAGGTCGCATTAACAATTTCGCTTGCATTGTGTATATTGCAGGGAATTATTTCGTAGTTATTGCAAAAGGGAGAGCTGCAGGGAGGCAATGCACTAATTTTGTCAATTTTTGGATATTGTGGCTCGACAGCGAGCATGCAAGGCTGCGAAAACAACCTTAGGAATTCCCTTGTGGCTGTGGCGCAAAGTGGGTATTTGTATCTTTGAGGCTGCGCAAATGAGAATCACCTTTTCGTTATGCAGATAGACTGGAATTGATAATCGATCCATACAGTGGGACTTCGGACTCCTTCTGATTTTAGCATGTTGTGGATCACAGAGGAAAGCGCCGTAACCCACGTTGAGCATCAGAGCTGACGTCAGGCAAGCACGAGCTTTCTTGCGTGCTCCTGTGCTATATTCCATGCCCCCCGCATTCTGCATCAGTTCGCCAATTAGTTGCTCCCCACCCACCCACCCACCCCATTCCCCCCGGCGCGTCATCACGCTCTCCCGCGTACAATAAAAGCATACCGGCGCCCCTCACATCTTAGCGCATTACATAAGTCGCCTTTCACGGCAGCAACCAAAACCGGCGCCAAAAAAATGATGGGACACTAGAGGTCGCTGCATTACGCCTCGCCACCGCTGCTGCAGATTTATCGGCAAAGCAAACTGGTGCCTGGCTAATGTAGTACATTACATAACATTACGCAGCAGTAGATAAGGCGCAAATAACAGCAACAACAAATGACAGCTGTTTGGATGTCGCTATGCATTGGATACAGCCTGGAGGTCCCGTTTACCTTGGTTTCAGTTATAGTAGTATCAATCTGGTCACTAAGAAACGTAAGAACATGGCGTTTGATTAAGGAATGAATATTCTGACAATTTGTAGTTGGATTCGACTTGATTACGTTGTGGTGATAGTACATGCAACGAGATGTAAGAATGTGTGAAAAACGCTCTTGCATTGTGGCTGCACGTGAAGCTGAAGTGAACAATGTCCCATTGCGTTATCTTGCATACCCCCCACGTTGGGTAACAACACCGGCCATGTTTCGTAATGCAGGGGGCGGTAGCTAAAGGACCCCGCCCTAGTCAACACCCCCCGGGCTATCCTCTGTGATGTACTGTACTTTGCGTAATTACTGGTGGAGGCGTACAAAATGTCTTTGATGGGTGGCTTGGGGTCGGTTGCAAGTTGAATTTGGAGTCATAAAGGAAACATTATTGATAGTTGGTGCACCATTTGCTTTTGTTCAGTACTCTGCATATGTCAATCGCCTAATTTTTTGCCCCTAAACACACGTTGACAACACATGGATGCACATTGGTACTGATTTTCCCATTCACTATGTTTCGTTATTGTGGTGATCACTTACATTACGTTGTGTACTTTGCATGTATTTGCAATGGATACCAAGGTAGGTAGGCTTCTCATGGGGTCTCGGAAGGCATACGGCTGTTTAGATTTTCGGTTTCAAAATGCAAAAATACGCAGCCTTGGTATCTGCGGCCAATAGGGTAGTTCGAAGTGTCCTTGTACCAATGTTGGAACTATTGGACTCCGGGTTTTGAGTTGTGTTTCACACTGCAGACGGGAATATTTTAAGGATGGGAAATGCGTTGTGGAAGTTTTGGGTAGTTGTTCTTATGGTTGTATGAGTTGTATATATGAAAAGCATCCCATCGTTTTGCAAACAACTCCTGCTTCTGTTTAGTCCGTGGATTTGTGTTCTTAGAGGTTTGCACCAGCAACGCAACATGCGAGTCCTCCCATAGTGCAAAGGCAAATTCTTGGGATTACAGTTAACCGCCCCGTTTTTGCTTGCAATATATATCGAACATATGATCATGCCCCGATTGCAAAGGGTGTGTTGTTGGTGGTACATGTTAGGATTCCTGTTGTGTCAACGACTTAATATCTGGTGACTTGAATTGGGACTTTCCAACATTCCTGGGGACACGATGGGCGGCTACTTTGTTGTCTTAAGGACCGCGTTAATGAACAAGACAGCTTCATGTATGAAAGATTGCAATCAATGCTGACACTGGAACTGGTAATAAAAGCCTGGGAATCAGCCTGAGAGTAGTTCTGTCCAGTTTCAATTTTTTTTGTGTAACCCACCCTCTGGTGCATTACATGGATCTCTGGGGGAGCCATTTGCAAAGCCTTTGTGGTGTTCCGCATAAAATTGTCATGGTGGTGTACTTTCTGTACATCAAAGATGGAAAACTCCGTTCCTTGGAGAACAACATTGTGTTTGTTGTTACTCTATGGCTTTGGTGCCCAATATCTTGAGTTTTTTGGCAGTGCAGTGCACTACAAAATCGCAAGATTAGCATGGCGACGGTGACGGGATGGCACGTAGACGGGAATTCAAAACCTAAACCTTAACGCCCACAAGCCCAATCCTGATCTGTTTTCATATGCATCATTGCCATCACATCAAGATACTCTAAAACAGCAAAACACTGAAGCCCCAAAAATATTATAAACTTTGTATAAACCATAAGATTTTTAAGCCTTAAAACATTGGAAAACTGAAGAAACAAATGGAAAACTTTCGCAACTTTAAAATGCGAGCCCAAAACCATAGAAACTAATCAACAACCAAATCAAAGCCTAAGAAACGCATGAAACCTAAGAATATCGCTGAGAATTGACATCAAAGCTGTCCAGTTGTGACCCATTTATATATTTACCCTGTCGCCGCCTCCACCTGCGGCATTATCTCTGTGACCACTACCATGATTGTGTTCATGGTCCGTATCGGGAACACTGTGTCCTTTTTGAAAGAAGCTGGAACGAGTATCTGCTCTTTGATATACAGTGCATTAATTTCTGAGGAGGCATGGTCAGCAGCGCGGAGGCCGTGGCGGTGGTGTGAGGAGTTGCTGCCGCTGGTATTTGTAGCATTTCGGAAAGAACAATTATTGTTCGTTGTGGTAGCTGTGGCCATGCCATTTATGCCTGTTTTTCAAATTGTGGATCTTTTACCACGTTTTGTGACGAGCGTGCGTTTGTGTTGATGAATATTCTATACATATTTGATTCTGGAATACACCTCTTCAACAACGAAGGCTACACAACGCTTTGGTAGAACATGGTGAAATGGAAACATGTATGTTGTGTGCCATTTTAGTATATATATATATATATATATATATATCCCAGTAATTCTTTCCGGGTTTTTTCAGATTCAGTCGGAAAGTACAGCGACACCTGGTCACAGGGGGGTAGACATGATCTAGCTATGCCCAGCAAGAAAAATGCAAACGACCTGTGTTCAGGTAAAGATACCTGCAGCGCAATGGCAGTCGCTGCCACAAAAGCGAGTTGTGCAACGCTGCAGAATGTGGCACACGGCTCTGCATAACCATCCCGTCCCTCCCCCGCACCCACCCACAGACAGGAGCACAGGCAGATAGCCTGGCCTGCAGCATTTGAGACACTGCTTCCCCAGTGCTTGTACCACCTCACGAACGAACATTGCACTATTTCTCCGCTGCTCACGAAGGAAATCTGTGAAGTTGACGTGGCGTCATTGCATAATGACACGCGAATTCCAAGTGCTGACGCAAAGAAAGAGATAGTTACCAATAACGTGGAGTTGCTGGTCACCATAGTACCAGGTATGTAGAAAACAAGCACGCGCCATCAGCGACGCCATTCGCAATGCTATTGCCGGTATTGCCATCACATGTACTGGTACACGTGGCAGATGTGCGGCAACAATCGCGGGCTTCACCGGAATTTAATGGCCTGACCTGTGAGTATTGGGAATGTAAAGCACATTCCAGTTCTACGCAACTTTGATGAGCAATGTGGTAGCTTGCTTGGCATGCAAAATCGGCATTGTGGGATTGGCGTTGCCAAATTTCTACACATAACATGCTGCAAAACGGTGTTCCACGAGCTGGGATGACTACACATGTGTATAATGCGCTTTCCAGCTCCACGTGTTTCTGATGGCTAGGATTTTGACCTTTGTGTAAAATATATGAAGATGCAAATGATATTGAGTTCGACGCAGCACTGGAAAATTGCATGTTGCAACACACACTATCCACATAGCAACAAGCAATAGTCGTATATCATTGGGAGCATGTATGCTTGGATGAATGGAGAAAATCTACGCTAGTACTAAAAATGGTAAAAGTGGGCGTTTTCATTGCGATAGATTGCTGCGTGCATTATTTGCATGAACAAACACACCTGCTGCTGCTGCTGTGCGTGCCTTCGCCGCCGCGGGCGCTGATGTACGTCGAGGCGCAACATGCGAAAATCATCCACGAGCTTCTTCAGCTCATCCTGAAGCCACCTCAACTCCGGATCATTACGTCCATCGGCTTTTGGAGGTGGAAACTCTCGGGCGAGTGCTTCATAGTCAATACGCATGCGCTTTTGCTGCGCTGCATTGACAATCTCGCACAACTTCACCAAGTTGATTCCAACCGTCTTTGAGATGCCCCCATCTCGATAATTCCGCCGGATTCTGTAGCCGTTGGACGTGCCGCTGAGTAGAATTCTGCCATCACGCTCTTGGGCCTTGAGAAAATTTTGTATATCTGTGAAAATTAACACATGAAATACAACACGCTCAGTGCAACGGAACCAGTGATTGATGCAGGATACCATACACAACTTGCTTCCTTGTTAGCAACGCACCATGAAGGAGTGATCATATTCTGTGTATCAGTAATGATACCACATTTACAGCGACAGCTTTGGAAAGGAAACGGCGCCATGAGAAGCAAGGAAATAGAGGCTATTGGTCTTCAAAGTGCATGAACATCTCCTAGCGGTCACTAACGAAAAGAATCCAAAGTGTATTTAGCTGATTATGCTGACTCCATGCAGGGTGGCGATGGTACTTTATGATCGCGGCTTCACATGCTGCCATGCGGTTGTCATAATGCTTTCACAACACTAGTTTAACATTGTTTTTACACGTTGTGACCACGGCTCCGCTTACGAGTCAGTGGAGTGCGGTAAAGATTGCATATATTATTAGTGCGTCTACAGCACCATGCATACCTTCAAACTGTCACTAACAAAGACACGTGAATAGAGAAACGCCCAAGTGTACAACCTATTGATGTACTATTACAGCGCTTCTATGCACCCAAGCATGAAGCCGCAAACAACAGTCAATCGTCCACCCTTGGAGCATTCGAAACACAGCTTGTATCCTGCCCTCGGCAAGGGCAACGGCACCATAACATACAGTCGACATAAGGCCAACATCGTGTGAATTTGTGCCCTCTCTAGACCGTCTAGTTGCCATTCCCCGTACTTCCACAGCCTGTATAATTTTAATGTACGCGTGGCTTAAGTTGTTGCATTGTGACGCCTCTTAACGCGTATCAATGTAGAGTTGTCCGCGACAAGCCCATACATCAAGTGAACGCCAAAATAAGTCACGATTTGAGCCACACACAGCAGAGGTGTACGGCAAAAGATTGTCATTTATTTCCCTGTACGCACGGGCTCTAACAGAAGAGCAGCGCCTAAAATGGAATTATGCATGCACCACCTGACATGCCACTATTTCATGACAAGAAAGCAAGCACTCCCTGTGCCACACCCCATGTGGCTACTGGTGCTCCATTGCGTTAACACCATTGATCTGCGCTCCCACCTTTCTTCATCACGCCAGTCCTTCGGTACCACTCATTGACGTCGGCCTTGGTAGGGTGGTGATATGCAGCCGTGGCCGATGGCAAGTCCTCAGATTCGTCTTCTTCATCTCCCATGTGCTCAGTGCCGTTGCCCCCCCCTGGAGAATCCTCGCTGCACAAACGCACAAGCACTCTGATGAGTGGCGCACACGCCCATTCAGATGTTGCAGCAACTCAGCGACATCTCTCACATTTTGGGGTGCATATTGGTGAGGTTCCACACAACATATGTCGTTGAATATCGTAGTGCAGTTGGTTCTTCAAAATTTTTTTGCGTATGCCTCATGGATGACTGAGCATGCAAGCGCCATGCACATTGATGTGAACTATACAGATGCATAATGTACTCGCACTAAGGATGGGAATCTTGTGGTGTTTGTCTGCTTGTTGAGTGCTACTCCCAGCACTAGGGCACAGAACCACAAGCCCAATTGGTTCAGGGGTCACATGTTAGGCTTGGCAACTTCCCATGCTTGCAAGCAACGTAACCTGCATACGGCCACAGAAAGGCGTGGGGGCTGTACAACATATCCACGACAGCAATTGTGTTTATTGCATAACAATGTTGCGAAACTTTCACCACGCTGTCATTTGAATATGTATGCAATACATGTTGCCGCTGGTGTTTTAACAGACACCAGACTGCCATCCACATGTGATATGGCGGGCGGCCTTCCTGACAATTTTGGACAGTCGTGTTTATGATCATTTTGGAAATTCTACGCGCTGCTCCACTGACACTCCAGTCTAACAGGGGATACATATAGACCACCTTGTTAGCAGTGCTGGACTGAGGCAGCAATGCTGACATGCATGCGGTGGTGTAGCTCTGCAGTCATTGTGGGTGGCTGCACACCATGCCATTGCTCTACAACTGGGAGACATTCGTTTGGAGGTCACAATGCATTCAATACTGGGTTAACAAGCAAAACAAGGACTTACACTATTGTGAACTTAGCACCAGCCACAACTCTTAGATTTTGTTGTAAGTAAACGCACAAGTGTTATCAATTTGGATAGCCCCCAACCACTCCCACTTTTTCAACACACGTCTCCACACCGTACAACACCATGGCAGAGGCCGTAATCAGCCCGTTCTCTGTGCATCCATCGGTGAAAGGCTTTAGGCAACAAGTGGTGGTTATAGACCACTTGGGCAATTTTTATTTGCTAACAGCTCAGACTTGATTGGTCGCCACGCAGCCAATGAGGCCAGCCTTTCCGTAAGTGATGTGATGCTCATCCTTGTTTTGTGGAAAGCCTCAAATACAACAACGCCGTTGGTCTTGAGACGTGCAGAAGAGAAAATTTGTTTAGAGGATTGGGCATTAAGGGCCTCTCATACCCGTTGTCACAGGGCTACAACGTCCTGTGGTTTTGGGCTCGCCTCCAATCCATCGCAGCTGTGCAATCATTGGCGAGGGAAGGTGTCAGCCTAGCTTGGGAGGCCGACCTAGCAGTGAAGGACTGCAGCAATGTCGCCACAAACGCATAGACGTGATCACCGCAATTGTGCGTTGAGAATGCCTTGCTCTCTTGGCTGCATGGGTCCCATAAAACGCGGTGGAAGGCAATCTTGTGTACTCAAGATACACATATCCTGGTACCCGACAGCATTGGCAATGCCACTGATCACAGCGGTCGCCTTTTCATCACTACCCAAAGCCCACTCGGCTTGCACCCTAAGTCCACCACCCATTGACCATCTGTGAGCCCTTTTAACTGTGCCCTCAAAGTGCCCATGGCTGGCTATCCAGGCATGGGCGTACATCGCCAAAAGGGCATCAGTAACGCGCAGAATAAAAAGTTGCAAACAGCTGTACAACGTTTCGTTTCCTGAAACGGGAATGTAAGCAGGTGGTACCCATTTCTACCTCTGAAATGGACATGACGATGCGTCCAGCACATCCAAACGGAAACATGAAATGTGCCCCACGTGTGAATGATGAAATTGCAACCATGCATTGGGGAGACAAAGATGCAAGAGTGGGTTGCAAATTGCAACTTGCAATTGCTGCCTCCCAAGTGTGTAGTCTCGGCCACTTGTGGGTATGAACTGCAACGGCTCTAGCGACGTTCACTGGCATCAGCCTGCGCCCGTGCAGGGCCAAATTCGGCAAGTTACAGTGGTGATGGCAATCAGCAGGGCGGGGCCACCAACGCGCCAGCGCAGATTCCAACTGCAGCTAACAAAGCGGCAAGACTGGAAGGCGATCGTCGCCTCCCACGCCCACAGCTTTAGCCCTTTGCGCTCACCCCCACATTCCTCAAACTTGAAAAGAAACTCTGGATGTCCAGCATCTCATCCAATCACAGTTGTGCACACAAAACAATTCAGCCAATGCATAACACCCCACACCACCGCACCACTGATCGAGCAAGAAGAATTCTCTGAAACACAATGCATCAAGGGCTCCCTTTGAACCAAACCTTGTGCTCTGACTGTGGCAAGATATTTGACGATTTCTCATATGTGACCTGCCAGCACAAAGTCTACGCGTGCAGCACATTCGAACTTTCAAAGTGCGAATATGAACTAGCTTACTACGTTTGTGTTTGCATTATGCTAGTAGCGTAAACGAAAATGTGAAGGTGCGCTTATGTTGGGGTTCTTGCAACCATGTGATTCATGTTCCGTTGACAGATGTAAGCCCAAATGAAATGTCAACATGGAAAGCACGTCTATTTGTGCACACTACTCTGGACATAAAGTCTGACACGAGCGAAACTGAGGTGGTTTGCATCCAGCCCCCACAATCACCCAGCCTCTCCCTGCAATTTACGCAAATATTGCTTGTTGATCGTGCTTCGGCTCTCTAGTGCCATGGGTGCTGCTCCTAAGTTGGGAGACCCAACCATGTCCAATATCTTGGGATGCAATCTAAGGGGACCCCTTTGCATTGTTCACCAGCAACACCTGGCATGTGCTATCAGTCCCGCCGGTTTGCACAGAAGATCTGGAAACAGATTAAAGTGGGCAATGGTATTTGGGTATAATGCGGGAAGAATGTACCTCTTTAAAGGCAGTGTACCTTTTCCCATATGGGGACATGCTAAATATGTTATCATGATTAGGCTACAGTGGAGATCAGAGTATGGGTGGGCATGGGGGCTATGTTCTGTGCCATCACTGCTGGCCATGTTTGGAGTTCCTCACAACGACATGAACACCATCGCTTTACTGCTACATGCACTGCACTGGTTACTATATCTAGTGTTTCGTCCTTGAATACTGCAGAAACTGAGAAACTGGTCTGGCTGACTGTGTGTGGTGGTTCCTGGGACACAATTGTGTGCTACACTACTGGAGCTCATACACCGCAATATATGCTCCAGCCAACATGCTGTGGGGAGCCGCAGCCTACTCTGAACTGCCTCCCCCCACCCCCACACCCCACAGACAAGGCATGCAAGATACAATTTTGCAATGCCGCAGATGGCCATTGCAAACATTGAGGCGATCTTCCAAGCATTATCGACTTAGATGCAACCTCGTCTGCAACACCCAGGCACATCCAGGCAACTCACAACTGTGTCCTCCTATCTGCAATAACGCCTGCACTTGTATTCTCTTACAAGTTGTTCGTTTTCAAATGTTCCCACTAGACTGTGGACGTATGCATCCCGTCAAGCACGCACCCCCGCCAACTGCATGGACCCCGCTTTGTCCCTCAAAGGCAGTTCGAAACTAAGGAGTTCAGCCAGAGCGCGGCAAAGTGCCGCCATTGCCCCCCCGCCCTGATCCCTCCCCCTCACCCCCACCGCCACTTACAACTCCATCTGTCCTCGGAATCCCACAATGGCTTGATGCCCACAAATTCGCCGTCCCCACACCCGTCGCGCCCCCCGCCCCTTCCTCAATTTCCAGCTCCGCGGGCCGCCTTCCGCCGGGACTCAAGCCGGCGATGGATCGGCGATGGATCGCACGCCCTGGGCCCTCCCTGGCCGCCCTTCCGGGGCCGCCGCCACTGCCTCCGCCGCCGCCTCGCGCCCGCCGGAATGCTCGATCCTAGGCCTCCTGGGTCGGCCGGCGCCGCTGGCTTCTCGCTCGCGGGCTTCGCCCGCTCGCTCGCCCTTGTGCTTGGGCGTCGGGGGCGGGGGGGTGCTGGGCCGGTTCGCGGCTCCCAGAAGTGGTTCGCGGCCGGGTTTGGGACTCCCTTACTTTTGGCTTTGGGCGCGCGAACCGGCCGAGATGGTTCGCGGTCAGACATGGGGGCGGTCAGGGTTCTGACCGCGCGGGGGCCCCGGTCCACGTCGGCGGATCGCGCCGCGGAGGGGCGCCCGGCGCGGAGCGCCGGGCCGCCACCCTGGCCGGGGCGCCGGCCACCCCCCGGTATGATGATCCGGGGTTCGCGGACCGTTCGGGGGTGCTTACTTCCGTGTGGCCCACGTGTTGGGGCTTTGGGAAGGCCATGTCGGGCCAGCGGCACATCGACCCCTGGACAATGACTCACTACCTCGGACCCCTTCCCTCCCGAGCGAAGTGCCGGAATCGCTCCCCTTTCCTCCCTGCCTCCCGGACCTGCGGGTGCCCGGATAGGCTCCTTTCGTCGGCCCTCGCAACGCACTCCAGCTTCAGTGTGGCCGGCGCTGGGGCCACAGTCGCGGCGCCAGGCTTTCCTCCCGCAGAGACAGGAGTACGGGACGGGTTCGGCCGATGATCCCATCTCAAACACAGTCCAGGCGTCCCCAGGCTGTCTTTGAGTTGTGATCATCGGCAATACCTGGCATAGGACAGATAGGACAGACGACAGCGCACTCTCGCCACCCTGACCTCAGGGGGGCCTGAACAAGGTGTACCCAACCCGCTCGCGCCCGCAGCCCCGGCTATCCAGTGGTGTCATCGGATTGGAATCGTGTCCCGCTCAACAAGGGGAACGCACCTGACGATTGCTTGGACAGTTGCCCAGGCTCCTCTTTGCCGTGGATGGCAAGGTGTCCTTGACAGCCGCCTCGATCGCCAGCCACTCGCCGGCTGGCCCCCTCCGCCCAACGGTCGGGCACACAACACGGGAATACGGAAGAGAGGGGAATGGGATGCCAAGGCGCACAGCCAAAGGAACTTGTGATCCGCGCCTGATGGTCTTGGTGTTCGAGGCGGGGCGTGTGTCCTGGACGGATGATGGTACGCAATGTACACCAACTTATGGGTGAAACAACGGTGGATTGGTGTCAGCCTGCGGACGGGGCTGCATGGATGGCGCCAGATCAGCCGGATGGGATGCCTCGGACCGTTTGATGATGGCCCCCCGCCCGACGGGCTGTTTCCCCAATTCACTAGTAACCACTAGGCACAGTGGCTTTGAAGTCTCTGCGATTGGGTGCGCTCCTGTCCGACCCGTGCCCTGGCCAGCAAACCAATAAACTACGCTCGAAGAAGGTATGTGGATATTCGCGATGGGATGCTCCAGCTCGCCACGTTTGATTGACACAGCCGGATTTCGAAAACAGAAATGTTCTTGCCGTGCTGGCCTCGTTTGAAAACACGCTGTCTTGTGTCAGGCTACCGGGCCGTCTTCCCCATTTGTAGGTGTCCCACCAGCTATCAGCCCGGGTACGCCCCTTGGGAACGCTGCTGGAGTGTGCGCAAACCGTTCATGGCATCGCCCGGCCAACCATCTTGCCCATACTTTTTGCAGATACGACCTCTCAGAGATGATGCATTCGCCAGCGCATGTGGGCCAGCCAGGCTGCAATCACTGAGAAAATTACAAGCCCGTCGGGCAGCTTAATTCCTGCAGCAGCCGCGAACAGCATGGCAGTATTCGATATGAAACTGACACCAAACAAACAGGTGAAGGCGCGGCGCCGTGCATCCCTGGGCATTTCAGCCCACTGTATTCTTGGCTTGACGCAAACGCTCGGACCTGCAGCATGTGCACAACATAAGGGCAGCCCAGCAAACCTTGCGAATTGGACGGGATGCTGAAACTCCGGTTGTTCACGAAATGCCGAACGACCACACAGCCTGCGTGGCTCAGAGCATTGCTGCATGAAAATGCTGGCTTCTCAAAACCAATCCAAATATTAACAGCGAAGGAGCGAGTAATTTTGTTCGTTTAGGCAACACCTTAATACCGATACAAATACAGTGCGCCTTCCACACCCTGGGCTGAGCCCTAAAAAAGTGGATTTCTTTCCGTTTGGGGGTTCCAGATCTTTGTGAATGCCTGCAACGCATGCGGGCCTTGTGCCGCTGCCAAAACCTTGTCATAGCCAATTTTTCTTCAATTCCAATGTATCACATGCTGATCTAAGCAAGGAGCTCCCCGCCGTCGTTTGGTTGCACCAGTGGTAAACGCACTCTAAGAGTGAGCACTGTACTGACTGCGCTTGTCTTCCGCATTGTTGTGCTTCTAGTTGTGGAATCTGGATTGTGGACAAAGGGGGAGCGTTAGGAGTTGGTTTGGGGGCCAGTCGGACAAGCCGAACGAACAATCCCCCTCCAGCATGTTTTTCAACCCAATAGGGGTGGAACCCTTCAAGATATTCCCACCATATATGGTATTGCCAGATTTTCGGGAAATCGATATTTTCTGAGCAGAGTCACAAAATATCCAAAATAAATTCAGTACATCACAAAAACGGCATAAACTGAAATAATTTTGAGAGCCACAGGCTCGGAAGCTGTTGGGCCCCACTACTTGTGCAGGCGGACCCTATTCACTGTCGGCCGCAGCGTTCAGCAGGCTCCGTGTTTCGATGGGTAGCGGCCCTGAAGGCAAGGCGGGGAATCAAGGCGATTTTGCTCACATTTCCGCAGGGCCCCCCCCCCTCGCACACAGTCAACCTACAGTGGGCGGACAGTCGCCCCAGACTGCCCTTCGCTATCAAAAGGTCAGGGCGTCACACTGGGACGCCCCCGCGGTGTGGCACCCCCGCCCCACCGCGCCCCTCCGCCTTCACGCCGCCCGAGGGCCGGCTCCGGCGCCGGGACGCAGGCGGAAACGGCGGAGTGTGGTGCGCCGCGCCGGTGCTGCGCGCTGTCGAGGTTGAGCGAGGTGAGGATGGGACGGCGTGGTACAGACACAGACTGCTGTGCTGCGCGGCCCTTGGGTCCCTGGATCCCGAGAGGGAATGTGTCTGTTATCCAGGCGGGCGCTCCATGGCGGCCCTCCAGCGCGTGTTGCGCGGTGGTTGCCTCGCCTGTGAACTTCCTGCGTGCAAGCCTGTGTGATGCTGTTTATAGCCCTTTGCGGCCCTTTCGTGGGCGCTTCGCCCGCCCGAAGAGCGGTCCGATGGCGTGGATGCGCAACCACCGTGGCCAGCGCGCCCGTGGCTGGACTGATGCTCCTCGTGCCTTCCTTAGTATCCTTGTATCGCGGACTTGCGTTTTGGTCTTCCCGTGTAACGCTTGTGCACCGCACCACGGCCTCTGTTCTCTCCGGCCAGACGGGTTCCCTGCACAAGCGCAGCCTGTCCCCGAAACCTCGTGCACCGTCGCCGCAGCCTGTCCTGTGCCACCAGTTGGCTTTTGTGGGCTTTCTTTGGGCTCGCTGCTGCTGCGTGGAAACCTCAGTCGTGTCGTGGCTAATAGGACGTTGATCAGCGAGTTGGTTTCGAGATTGGGATATGGTACCGTGGGAGCGATTCGACCCGCCCATCTGCATGTGCACCATCACATTGCTGAGGGAAATGGAAATAAGATAGTCTCCCCCCCAGCCGTGAGGAAGAGATGCTGCTGGCCGAAAGTGAAGCCAATCGTGCTGATCGGGCCTGAACGCAAATCAGGGACTTTACCCTGCCGCGGTCGTGGCGTACTGTGCTTCTGGTGTTTGCTGCCAGTTCCGACCTTTCACACGTCGATGTCGCGAGGCGCCGGCCCTGTCCAGGATGGCGGTCGCTCACTGGACGAGCGTTCGCACGGCATGAAGCAGCTGCCATGTCAAAGCAGGGGGGCTCCTTTCCCTGTAGCGTGCTGCTACTGAAACCTTTGGAACCGAAATAAAGCATAAGATGTGAAGCCTTTGTGCGTACGGATATTTTGACCAGGGCTCAACGTCAAGGGTCATAAGGCTTGTTCAAGATACAGGGGTATGGGATGTCCAGAGTTGTTGTTGCTGTTGATCAATTTGCTAGCAGCTGGAATGCTGACAGGGTGTCATGGATCCCTACCGTTCAAGCTCTTCGACTGCAAGTACATCCAATGTGTGGCCAACTTGGACCTGCATGCAAACATGGAACCAGAGCCCAGATGTTGCTTGGCCCAGAAACCCTGGCCGCCCTCCCCCTCCCCCCAAACGGGCTGCCTCACAAGGGGTTGCACATGACTGCAACCTCAATGAAATTCGAGATATAGTGTGTCGTTGCTTCTTTATGTCCCTGCTTTGCACTATCTCGACACAAGTGTCCAGCCACCAAGCGAAACCAGTACAATCACTGCATTCCAAGCTAAAGCTGGCATGCATAGTGCCTGAACGGTGTTGAGGTAGTGCTGTTCTTGGTGTTATGGGTAGCATTGGCAGGAAACAAAGGAGTGAAGACAGAAAGTGCAGAAGGTCCCTTGTTTGAGAGTTGCAGGATTCTTCTGCTGAGGCCTGCCTCTGGCTGCCTAGTGTTTGGCATTCTGAACCACATGTTTGGTGGGTTGTACACAACTGCGTACTTCTTATGCAGTCAAGCCCTGCAATCACAGCCATTGTGGTCGATGTGTTGGCGTCTTTGCTTACTGAACAGCCTTTGCTTGCAGACCAGCAAGTAAGCTCCACACCTGTGCGCCCCAGGAAAACACTTGTCAAAGTCACCACGCTGACAATTCAGTGCATGTTGCAGGGGCTGCGGTGGGCAACCCAGTAGCTAGGGGACAGCCACAGGAGACCTGGGTGGTTAACAAAGACAGAGGACACTGGTGGTGGTGGTGGTGTGTTGCTGTTGACACCAGCCTGTTTGTGTTCACTGTATTTTGTGTTTGCCACAAAAGCAATACCCAATCCTGCAGCATTCAAAAAATCCAACACCACAACCTGTCAAGTTGCTTTTGAGGGATCCTGCACAAGCAAAAAAAGAGGCAAGGATACATTTGGATTTGTCCATGCACTTTGCCCTGCAGCCCATCGACATCTCCCATCTGCTCTGTGATGGCCCTTAATTGAAGAGTGCCCTTCGTCCTGCATTGCTCGATGTGCTCTTGTCCTTGGACACTGGACCTGTACTCCTAAGTTGTTTGACGGTTGCTGGTAAAAAAGGAATCTCAGCACAATAAACACTGTCCGCAGCAACTTGATCGTCTGGTGCAGGGAAGGCATTGCTGTGGCAGATGGGTGCCTTGGCTGACAGGCTTGACTCATCTACAGGACTTCTGGTGCCTGTGGACAGCATGGCGCCTGCACTGAAGCACACCAACAGGAACGAAGATGGTAAAGCCAAAGGCATTGGCCATGCTGATGAGGCCAACCTCACCAACAGCGATGTGAAAAGCAAAACGATGAAAACAAGACCCAGCAGGCTGCATGAGGAGATTGTGGCATTTGCTGCACAGCTCACACCAACTGCTGCGGAACATGAACGATGTGATGGGATAATCGAACTGGTCAGGAAAACATGCTACGAGATATTTGGGACAAGAGCACAGGTAGATCGCTGCAGTTGATTTCTTGTTTCTGCATGTCTGCAGTAATTGTAGGTAACATGCACTTAATTGCCTTGGCCGAATTGTGTCTTGATCGGGCTACAATTGTTTCAGTGCAAACTGCTGCATTGAAGTTGGGGACATGTTTAGAGCAGCAGATTACAACCATCGTTCAGGCCATTTCTGGACTGATATTTGTCAGTTTGTTGATAATCACATTGGAAGATGCCATTTCTACCGTGTGTGCCGTGTGCTGGACGAGCCATTGATACTGTTTTCAATGCCTTTTCTTGCCCAGGTGGAGCCATTTGGGAGCTTCGTGAACGGCCTGGCAACATCATCCTCCGATGTTGATTTGGTGATCTGTGGTCTTCTCAACCCAGACTCGCCTGGGGTGTTCTTTGGAAATAAACAACTGCTTGCTGGTCAGCACCTGCGCAAGCTGAAGGACAAACTGCAAGAGTGCCCCAAGCTCCACATCGTGGATACTCAACTCATTCAGCATGCGAAGATTCCACTGCTGAAGGTGAGGCACAAACAGCTGATGTTATGCAGCGAACTACAATTCCTCAGAGGTTTGCATTGAGCATCTGATGCATGTTTGCATCAAAACCTTTTGTCAGATGTTCGCTTTGGTGTTCCTGCCTTGGCCGGCAGTGGACCCGATGGGTGTTTGACACCCCTGTCTCGACTCAGTATGAGAACGACAAGCCGGAAGCAGCTAATGGTGGCTAATTGCTGTGGTTCATGGATACAGTTCACAACAGAAGATGGGGTGATGGTGGATCTCTCCATCAATGACGACTCGGGCCCTAAGGCTGCCAGGTGTGCACTGGGACAAGAGACGCCAGCCTACTAGTCCCATGGAGTCTCTGCATCTGAATAGACTGTGGGCTGTGTTGTGGCACAAAATGGTGGCTGTGCATTGTGCACCTGTGAATATGTGCCACCGTGTGCACAGAGTGCTCCCAGAATGTGCCAGTACCCGACAGCCTCAGCCATCAGGCCACAAGCCTCTAAACTCTTCAAATAGCTTGCATGCACCATGGCCTCAAATTGACTGCATTGCTCATGTTGCTGCATATCAGCACACAGAGGTTGGGGTGGGTTGAAGGTAGAGCTTAGAACTGTGATCTCCTCATCCACACAGTGTAGTTATTTGTTTCATTGCCTGGGTGCGAAACACCAGTCATTGGGTCCTTATGCAATTGGCAACTCAAAAAGCCAGAAGTACCATCCACTGGGATTTTCTTCCTGAACAAAGTACTGTTGGATTCTTCGCGATTATGATTCATGTTGTTCTGCAAGCAGACCGATATCGATCAGATAGGCCAAGAAAAAATTGCGTGATAGAGCAAATTTCTGTGGTCTATAATGGTTGGCAGTTCTTTGGGAGGGAAGCTGTGGCTGCACAGGTACATTCTGGAGAAGGTCAGGCAGTACCCTCCGCTTCGGCCTCTGGCACTTGTGCTGAAGGCCTTCCTTAAGGCATACCACCTTGCAGATGTGAAGGATGGTGGCCTTGGGGGTTTTGCTCAGGCCAACCTACTTGTTGCTCATATTCAAGAGACAATGAAAGCTGGGCAGGTCAGTTGGAGTCTGTTGGAGTGCCAATGCTGGAGTGTTGGCCGTTATTGGATGCATGGGATGCAACTGGCAAGCCACATTCCATGCTTACGTTTTGTTTGGCTCCCCTTATCTGTACACTTGCTTGCTGCCATGGATCTGCTCTTTGGCTTTGCCCAAGTGCAGGGATGAGCTCGTTTGCATGTCCACTGAAACTCAAATTGCTGTCTGCAGCCGACCAGCGATTTCGGGGAGCTACTGGTGACCTTCTTTGACCGCTATGCCAACCTTTTCAACCCGGCGCTCCAGGCTGTGTCAGTTCGCATGGGTGGCATCGTCGCCCGGTACTGGGTAGAGAACAGGATGCACTATAGTGCAGGTCGACGGGGTGGGCCCCGGCATGGCAAGACGATTCGCACTGTTGGCAACACCTTCAGCCCAATGCTGGGTGAGCTGTGGGTGGTGGAGAACCCTATTACTGCCCTTGACGTGGCCCAAGGATCATTTAACATCTACATCGTGAGGGAGCTCTTTGGCTGGGCATGCTGGGCATTGAAGGCTGTGATGCCTGGGCGTGGTGGGCAGAAGGGTTCCCCAGGAGTCAGTCCTCTTGGGCTGCTGTTCAACAGGGTGGTTGTTGAGTAATACCCAGTTGTGTCTAAGAAATGGCCAATGGCTAGGCAAGGGTGCTGGGATAGCGAGTCGATGGCTCACTGCACTGACGGCTTTTGATGTACAATAGTACTAGAGAAGCAGTAGTAATAGCAGTAGTAGTATTGGGTGTGGAAGGATTTGTGGGCTCAGCGATGGGCAGTTGTTGAGCATGGTGGGAGGGTGGCTGCCTGAATGTCACCTTCACCCACATGATCACTGTGTGCTTAGAATGATGGATGCCTACCAGGTACCCACCTGCGTAGGTGATGAGGCCTGGTTGTTCACCACTTATTTGTGTAGATGGAGAAGAAAGAGACTGTGGGTTCAAGGTTGAGCATATGGCGCCAAGCTCAAGTCATGAAAAAGCTGGTGCACAACAGAAAAAAAAGGATACAATAAGTTGCAATGCTGTGGACGGAATACTGGAGGGCCTCAGAGCATGTTCAACACAGCTGAAAAGGATTTGGGGAAGGCCTGGGTATCCGAGGGCTTGCTCGTTGCTTGTGCACCACTTTCGAAGTTTGTGGCTGAATGGGATCTAGAGTCCGCTGTTTTTGCGAGGAGTAGAGGCGGGTTTGCCCCTGAGGGGTCCTGCCTGGATGTCAATAACGAGGGGGGAAGGGGGTGGGGTGGGGTGGGGGGGTGGGGAGGGGCAAGAACATGGCTGGCGTGGATGTTAATAATGGTGGTCTTGTATTCATGGTCACTGCCCGTCAGGTGTTGATTCATGGGGTCGCAGGAACTAGGTTGTCCAGGGGGCGACGAGGGGGAGCTGATGCAGCGAGCAATGGATGCCCCTGCCAGCCCTATATTCCTAGGTTTGTAGCAGCATATCATCTTTCGACATTCTCAGGTGCTTCTGGAGGTGGCACTCTCTGCTCAACAATGACACGTTTTTCTGCGATTGTTGGGTACTCTGCCCTCTGCCAGGATGTCTGCAACTCTGCCTGTTACTGGTACAGAAGTTGCTGTTACGTGGAGAATCTTCCCTTGACTTCCATGTGGATCACAGTTGTGTCGGTGCTGGCCATGGGCGATTGGGTTTGAGCTCCGATGTGCCATTTGTTGTAGCCTTATGTGGCGATCTGTGAGACAGCTGGTTTGTGATGGGGCCTTTCTTCGTCATCCTAAGATGCCACAGTTGCCCAGATTGGATGTGGCTTGATGGGCGATTTACACATGAAGACTGGGGCACTCCATTCACTTGTCGTGTTGATTTCGTTTGTTCATCGTCATTCTCTTGGTTTGCTCCTTTGGCCAGTCCTGTATGCTGGACTGGTTGACGCTTGTCTTGCAAAGTGAGGGCCATTTGTAACACGGATTTTTTAAGCACTGATCCTCAGTACGATCTCTGGCCGGCAACCACTGTCAGTGACTCAAGGTGCAAGACACTGATCCGCTCCATTCTCTTCGCCAAGCACAGGGCACAAACTGCCCTTCACCAACAGGATTTTGCGGTGAGGTGCTTCCCCCTCTTGCATAGGAATATCAAATCAAGACCTGCGCCTTTATGCCATTGAATCCAAGGCAAGGAAAGTGGGATGGTGAGAGGTGTTGTCTCCCCAAAGCCCGGGTTTGCTGCCATTTTCCAATTGTGAGGCAGGTTTTAACAATGGAGCAAAGGATTGTTCCATTTGGGGAATTTGCACAATGGGCATTTGAAGACCACGAACCCAGAGGACGCCTCCGCGCCTCACCACACGCCACGGCCATCGACGCAGTTCCTCACGCCTCCGTCGTCTGGCGGTCGTGACGGCTCCCCGCTGCCAATTGCCTCCTTTGCGAATTCGGCCATGGTGCCCACGGGCGTCGTGCCCCGACCCGTCGGCCGGCCCGCTGGCGCACCCCACTCCCGCCGGCCTTTGCGACCTGAGGCCACTCTGTCGCCGCTCGATGCCAAGCCCGCCAACCCCAAGGCCCTCCCGGGTGGTCAAGGCGCGGCACAGCCAAGGCGCCGCGTCCCTGCTGGATCTCACGAACCGGCAGCCATCCTGGTGGTCAAGCCAGGGACTGGGCATCTCGGCAGCGCGACGCCCGGCGGGGCCGTCCAGGGAGGGCCATCCGCCGCTTCCCTTGTGGCGATTGACCGCGCACTGGGAAGTGGAAACGCAGCCCTGTGCTGGGAGATCGTTCAGAGGTGCCTCCCGCTCGTGTTCACGTGCTTGGTGTCTGGATGGTGGAATGACTGAATTCGCACGGCGTCCGCCTTGTGATTTCGAATTGGAACTGATTTCGAATCGATTTCGCACAGGCTTTTGTGCGCATTGTCTGAGCCAAAGCTTGTATGGAATCCGGCAGGCATGGAATCCGGCAGCACGTTCGTTTTAGAGTGCGAAGACTGTTTGCTTGGCAATGCACCATCTGGCAGCAGAGCATTAAGGGTGGCATTGCTCACTGTCGAGCAGCAAAATGGCCAGAACTTTTACTTGGGCAAGTGTTGCATGCGACCAGAACATCACCTGCTGGTAGAAAATCGTGTTGTGCACTTGCGAGTCTCTGCAGTTTTGCTATGTCTCACCATAACTCTGCTGCCTGGTTCTGCATTTCCTGCATGTCTTTTTGGAAAGCATGAAATTCGTGACTGTTCTATCATGTTTCTGGCTATATTGCTGACGATGTTAATAACTTGGGGAAAGGCACAGTTGATAATGGGCCAATATCATACATTGTGACCAACTCGCAGATCACATTGGCCAGTCTCCGGCATTCTGCAATCCAAGACCACAACACAGCATCCATGCCATAGGCAGAGGGACAGGCATAGGGCAGTCATGCAATCTTGCTTGGTTTGAGCTTGGCTCCAGAACGATGCTGCATAGAGCAGTGCAAGAGCAAGTTGTATGGGCACAGTACACAGGAGTACATTGGGTTGACTGTGCAGGAAATGCCCCTGGATTCACGATTTTCACCTGTCAGTAGGCGTCGAAAGTCAATTAGACTTCTTGCATGGCTGAAACCTACAGCAGATATCAGCAGCACCCTCGTTCCCAAGTGTGCACATGTGCTGAAGCTGGTGGAAGAGTGACAGGGCATTGCGAGCTCCCATAATCCCCAGGCTTACTCTTGCAACGTGATGTGTGTTGTTCAGGTTGAACTCAATGGTACAAGCTGCTGATGGATCGAATCCAGCCAAGGAGACTGCTGACGCCCCTCAAGCATCAGACTGTGCTTTGAGATCCCGCTCACAACTGGTGACGTCAGATCCAGGCCCAGGGCCTTCCAGCCTGGGAAATGTGATTGAAGGGTATGACTGGGACATCGACATCTTGGGTGGGAAGGAGGATGGGAAGGACAGGAGCACTGACTGGGTACAAGGAGGGGAGAAAATGGGGAGTCAACTTGCACAACAGCCAGCCAGAGCATATGGGCACTTGGGCAGAGCACATGGGCAGAGTGCCGCAGAGCCAGTTGTGGACGGTGTATGTGCACCTGACGTTGGTATTGACGACGGTCAGCGATCTGTGGCAGACTTATTGGGCCGTCGTCACAGGAGGCTGCTGCGGCTATTTCTGCATTCACAGTGCCGTGACATCGCAATAGAGTACACAAAGCTTCTCCTGCCATGTGGCAAGGTCTTCACGGCAGCCCTACGGGAGCTACTGCAGTTTGGAGATGCCGATGCAGTCCTGAGTGTGCTGAACTCCTGTGAGGAGGATGGTGCTGCATTGGACCAGTATGCGTTCAGCACAAAGTTGTCAGCACTGGGCCGGTTGGGACTGTTGGATGATGCAAGGCAAGCATTCAACAGAGATCTTGAAGTCAGATCGAGTCTGTATATCTTCAACTCGATGATGGATGCATACGCAAGGGTAGGAGACAATGAGAGTTTGCAAGAGCTGAAGTGTTTGATGAGTGACAGGGGAATCTCTCCCGATGCCATCACCTATACCTCCTTGATCCGATCCATGGGCATGGTAGGCAAGATGGAAGATGTGAAGTTGTTGGTGCAGGAAATGCTGGCAGCTGGTCTACGACCCACCCCACACACCTTCACAGTAGTGTTCAAAGCTGCCGAAAGGAATCGGAATGCAGACGCAGACTGGTTGATGGCACTGCCTGATATAATGGCCGATCATGGTATCCAAATGAACCAGCAGATACTGGGGGCGATGATCGCTGCCTGTTCATGGGCCGACCTTGGCCCTGACCAGATCCAGACGATTTTTGATTGGGTGGAAGACCTGAGGCAGCGATCCAGGTGTGGCGACATGGTGTACAATAGCCTTCTGCTACTGTGTGCAAGGAGAGGCCTGAGTGAGAGGGTGATGGACGTGTGGGACGCGCTGCACGATGACAGGGTCCACCCAAATGGGCACCTCTTCTCAGCTGCCCTCTCAGCATGCATCTCTGGGCAGGCAGTGCCCTCGCTGATGAACTTTGCTGCCCGAGTGGCGCAAGAGCTGATGTGAGTGTAGTTGCACTTTTGGACAAATGCCAAGGTCAATATTCCTTGTCATTCTCACAATCTGCAGCCTGTCCGTCAGATTCAATGTTGTTGCATTGCTGTGATGGTTTGTAAGATAAAGGGTGGATTGTAAGTGGGGGTTGCGGCTTCTTTGTCCCATTGTGGCTTTTTTGTTGCTGCACAAGTCTTGTTTGGCTCAATGCTCAGTTTGCTCTCAAAGCACGCGAGTCACCTGCACAGAAGGGAGGGGGGGGGCGCACAAATGAGCTCTTGTTAGTGGCCCAATGATCAGTTTGTTGGCTGAGCTTAGCACTTGAGAATATGGCAAGGCTGTACATCGCCTGAAGAATTATTTTGATGATAACAATGGTAGAGCTATGCGGTGCCCCATGCTTCTGTCTCTGCAGGCTGTCTGGCATGAGGGATCAGTGAGGCTGGTTGTATTCCAAATGCATGCTTCAGGTATACCTCATTCAACAAACCTTACATTTTCTTGGGTGTGCTGTAGGCATGAATGGCGCACTGTCAAGAGCCGCACGTCAACCAAATCCCGTGAGACTGCTTCTTTCCTTGGAGCATTCAACTCACTCATCAATGTGCACGTGTGGCTTGGCAACCTCGATGAAGCACTGGATTTGTATAATCGTATGCGTCACCAAGGCCCCATGCCTGATGAGATCACCTACAATACATTGATGTCCGCATTCGCAAACACTGGGAGGGTGAAGCGGTCCATGGAGCTGCTTGTAGACATGCAGGAGGATGGTCTCAAGCCAACTGTGAGAACATATGGAACTCTGCTGAATGCCTGCGCCAAAGCACTGGAGGTGGGTAGATCGACTTACTGAAGTTGCGCTTCAGTTGTGTTGTGTGCACCCTTTGAACGTGGCTGTATGGAAATTGCCTGTCCAGCCGCTCTTGCCTTGCTTGTCGACCCATCAGATAGAGTTTCAGCCCAGTTTCATGCTGAACATATTGTTGTCCTGGAGTCGTTTGTGGCAAGATAAATTGCTGAATGTGGGATGGTTGCTAACTGCCAAGGAGTGAAAGGTGCTTGATGCTAATGCATAATTGGCATTCGTTACAAGCTGCTCCACTGGATTAGTGGTCTGTGTGTGCTGCACCCTGGTCACAAAACTAATGCACTGCCCGACTGTCTTACAGCAATCAGCAGCAAGCTTGCAATGTCAACACTAAGTCGTGTTTTGGTGTCCAATCATCCGCACACAGTGCTCCCCAGCCCACCCATGTAGGCTGCTTTGGTGGCATCACTTGGTTTAGCCCCCATTGTGTTTGTTGCATGCTCCCCTCAACTCGAAAGACAAGGACCAAAGAAGAAGGATTGAATGCCAGCATTTCTAGCAAATATGGAATGCAGGCAGCGGCCGTGTGGAGCCTCGTGGGTCCATTGCTATCTGCTTAGCACTTTGTGTGGTCCCTGCTGGCCAGGTTGGCCGCGCACAGAAACTGTTCAAGCACATGCAGGCAGCTGGCGTGCCGCCATCTGTGGAGTGTTACACGTCCCTGATCGATGCATGTGTGAAGGAGGGCTCCCCAGCCAGCCTGGAAACAGCCTTTGTTGAATTTGGCGCCATGAAAGCTGCCGGCCTACGGCCCACAGCTGTGACCTATGGATGCCTTTTGGTGGGATGTGAGAAGATGAGAGATACAGATCATGCATTCTTGCTGTACCGGGAGGCAAGTGATGCGGGTGTTCTGCCAACAGATGAGTTCCACAATACACTGGTAAACATGTGCACCCGGGCTGATCGCCTTGACGAGGCGCTGGAGCTGGTGAAGAGCTTGGCTCGCAACCATGGTGCCATCGAGCTCCACACACTCAACTCTCTGGTCCGCGCACTGTGCGACAACTTCACAGAACGCGCTGTGGCAGTACTGCGTCTGATGCGAAACCGTGAGATGCTGCCTTCTCGGGATACGTACCTGTCACTGGTGACAGCATGTGCCAGGGACGGCAACTGGGGCCTAGCCATTCAGCTGTGGCGAGAGATGCAGACGAGGGGAATGGAGGTGGACAGGGTCGCAGGGTCGATGCTGGTGATGAGCTTGTGCCGGGCAGGCGAGCTGGCAACGGCGTTGCAGGTGGGTAGGTGGATCGGTGGCACTATGTGCCCAAGCTGGGCGTTGAGACCTCGGGCTCAAGGTGGCATCAGAACCCCTGGCCCAATGCTGGGAATGATGGACTTGAGCTCAGGGTCATCACAGAAAATTTTGCCAACACAAGGTCACAGCACACACTGCCTTTGTCATATGTCACCCACTGTCATACCCAAGGCATAATATCGCATCATAGCGTTTGAGGTTATGTGATCTTTTTTCCAAACACTGAACGTGATGTGGATGGACTCCCTGTGAGACAGAGGGAAAGCATGGCCTGTTGTTTATGAAAACGCAGATTTGAAGCAAGGCCAGCATGGGTCAGGTGCGCCATCTTCAGGTTTCCATTGAGGCATTTGGGCAAGGTGGCATATGACCCCTTGGCTGCAGTTGTGCACAAAGAAAATCGCCAATTGTGGCTGATTGCAGCATCTGGCAAATGGGGCTTCTGCTGTATGGCGCATTCTTGTAGGAGCCATTGACGATAACGACATTGCGTCTTGTCTGTGTTCCCAATCACACTGTGAGTGGCCGCAGCCAGTTGATGAATAATGGTTTCTGCAGCACCTGGAAAGTTTGTCAGTGGAACTTGGGCCTAATGAACTAACTTGTTTCACATTCCCTCAGGTGGCGGACGACATGCTGACAGCATCCGCCATGCCTAGCCTACGTAAGGGCATGGACGTGGAGCATTTGGGGGACGTAGAGCCGGACCGAGTCGTCCACAGGCACGCCTGTCTGCCTGATGCACTTGCCCTTGGCTCCTTGGCACATGCACTGGCTCAAAATAGTGAACCGATGGCTGCACTAAGAGCCTTCAATCAGATTCGGAGGCAAGAGGGTGACGCAGGCCTCTGCACCCTAGTGTCAAGATCGAGGCACGTTTTCGAATCGCTGATCGAGGCTTGCTGTCGCAAGGGTCTCACAGAGTCTGCTCTGGAGGTGTTTGACGAATGGAAGGCTGCGGCTGCGATGGTGATGGCCCAGAACAGGGTGCAGGGCGGGGAAGAGTGGGCGTACAAGAGGTGCACTCGCTGGGGAATTATGGCCCTGTTGGTGCCCTTGATACAGCTGGTGCCAGTGACGACCAGACCAATCTCTCCCAGCCCTTATTGGGGCTTCATTGCACCAGTTTGTGGTGGATACACAACTTTGCAATATGTGGCGATTGGGTCCAGAGAGCACATTTTGTGTGCTGTTGTTGCTGTTAGCATTTTGTACAAAAACAGTGGCTGAAAACTTGTACAGTTGATCATAAAGCTTGCCAATACTGCCGCTTGTTGTGTATCCCCAGCACCTGCCAGCTGCGTGTACTTGGGGCCATGTATCTGACTCAGCATGGCTGTGTTCAACGACAGGTATCCTACCATCTCCCAGGCAACCCTCGCATTTTTGGAGTCCAGATGTCGACGGGAGCCTGAGCTGGAGTGGCGCGTGTACGATGTGTGTGCGACCATGAGACAGCAGAGGGAATGGGCCCATGAGGCAGAACTCCCGCGCCCACAGGCTCCAAGTCATCACTTTGGTGAAGGCAGTGTGGAGCAGACTCGTTTGTCTAGCGAAAATGAGGATTTCAGATATTAGGACTTGAACTAACGCGCTTTGAGGGTGTCCCTTTAGAGATTCGCTGACAAATGTTGGCATTGTGAGCGTGTCTTGTCAGCACAGACTTCCAGAAGAGGATGAGGAGATTTGAATTCTGTGTTGTGGGTACGCATTTTTGGAAAGATAGGTTGAGTTTAAAGCAGTCAGCAACGTGGGTTTCATGGCCGGAAGAGATCAATGTGCCCGTTGAAGATCACAAGGTGCAAAACACCTACCACAGTATACACTTCGGTGACCCGAGCAATGCCTTTGTATGAAAGGCTGGGCTGTGCGTGCAGCCCAATGCGCCCAATGCATCTGAAGCTTGGTGTAGGTGTAGATGTTGAATGCAACCACCAACCCATGGAGGGCGGAAAGGGGGAAAGAGCAAATGGTTGTGTTCAGGAGGCTGACGTGTGTCAATGTGGACCATCCTCATCAGCCCTGGTTGCCGCGCGGCGTCGCACTTTTGGTGGGTACACGCCCGGCCGCGCAATCTCCCGCTTTGTGCCCACCAGCCTCCCGCTGCGATTGGCTGTTCGGCTGGGAATCCGCAGGCGGACGTATCTCAACTCAGCGTGGCCCCGCCTGGGGGATCGGATGCGCACTTTGGGGGGCATGATTCCTGCGCCACACACAAAGAAAGGCCTCCCAACCGGGCCCGTCGCCTTGCGACCACGGCGTCCAGCCGCCTCAGCATTCCACCTGCGAACGGCACGAAGCCTTGACCGGACCGCGTTTCGTCTTTGCTGCTCCCCGCTGTATCACGGGGCGCTTTCGTCAAACATGGCGTGGGGGCCCTTTCGTCGGGAGTCCATGGATGCCGGACAGGGCCCTGCCCGAGTTCCGCTGGATCGGCTAACAAGGCTGCCAAAGGTGCGGGCGTTGTTGACCAGGCTGGATCAGCTTCCAAGAGTAAAGGAAGACGACGGGGCGGGTCAGCAGCGCCGGTTGACTGGCCGCGAGGTGGAGGAGAACGCCCTCCAAAAGTGCTGGAGGCGCCACGAGGCAGTGGGCGTTCCCACGCGTCCGGCGCCGGCCGACGCACTGAGATCCGCGTCCCTGCAGAGCTCCTATGATCGCTGCGCCAGGGTGACTGCTGAGTACGCCAAGACTTTCTACCTGGGGACCTCTCTGATGACCCCTGAGAAAGCGCGGGCCACGTGGGCGATCTACGTATGGTGCAGGCGCACGGACGAGCTGGTCGACGGGCCCAACGCGCCGAGAATCACGCCCCAGGCGTTGGACAGGTGGGAGGAGCGGCTGGAGGCGCTGTTCGAGGGTCGCCCCGTGGATATGTTGGACGCCGCGCTCACTGACACTATCGACCGATTTCCGATCGACATCCAACCGTTTCGGGACATGATCGGTGGCATGCGGATGGATCTGGTGAAGAGTCGGTACCAGACGTTCGACGAGCTGTATGAGTACTGTTACCGGGTGGCGGGTGCGGTGGGGCTGATGACGGCGCCGGTCATGGGCATTGACCCAAAGTACGGCGGGCCCTTAGAGCCTGTGTATCGAGCGTCACTGGCCCTCGGGACGGCCAACCAGCTCACCAATATCCTGCGCGATGTGGGCGAGGACTCTCTGCAGCGCAACCGCATTTATGTGCCCACTGAGGAGCTGGACCAATTCGGCATCCCCGAGCAGGAGCTCCTGCGCGGCGGTCTGTTCGCCTCGACCAACGGCCGGGTGGACGACCGATGGCGGGCGTTCATGAAGTTTCAAATCAAACGCGCCCGTGAATTCTTTTTGACGGCGGAGGAGGGCGTGCACGCGCTGGACGCGGACGCGCGCTGGCCCGTGTGGTCCGCCCTCAACCTGTATCGCCAGATCCTGGACGCTATTGAGGAGAACGACTACAACAACTTCACCCAAAGGGCTTATGTCACTCGGTGGAAGAAGCTGCTGGCGCTGCCCGTGTCATACGGCCAGGCCAAGTTCCCGAAGAAGGCGCCCTTCGGGCACGCGCCCCCCAGGCCTCGCTATCAGGAAGGGTAGGAGAGGGTTGGAGCCAAACGAAAAAGGACGTTGCGAAACACTGATAAAAGGGATGGCCACTTCGAGGCCTTGCTACTTGCAATGCTATGCCCAAGCCTTATTTGTGGGGGTTAGATGTGAAGTGTTTTGAAGCGGGATTCTTTTTTGCCTTCGATCATTCATGATTGTTGGAAGAGGGTGGCAGATGGACTTTGACGGCCATCAACAAAGGGCGAAATGGCAATGGCGGATCATAACTGCGTCCTGGTAAATTTAATCACATTGGACGCTGGTGACTTACAATTCTGTTGCCATCGGGGTCTGGGCTTCAAGCGCTGCAGTCGTTGGACAGCACCCTCTGCTCACCTGTACCAAACGAAATTTTCATCAGGGAAGACGCGACGCACACTTGGGAGGCAGAAATACAACTTCCAAGTTGACTGACCTCGTGATCTCCATCCCATGTCCTCGAATGCGGCAGTTGCTGATGTTGTTGCGTGGCGGGTCGGCGATCTGCTCTAGGAGAATTCTCAGGGACTTCTAGGCCGTGCTCCTCGGGCACGCACAGCTGTAGAGCCCATAGTTGCAAACCGTCCTACAGAATTGCCACTGCACCCAGGCTGGCGTGTTCGACTCAAGCTGTCGATTTCCTCACTTCGAGGGAAATGCACTCTGCCAGACGAGGAAAGGACGACTCGCCAGCTGCACTCTCTCCTGCAGAATGGAACTCATATGGGAAAATCCTGGACCTGGCCGATCCCCAAGGTTCTCTCGTGCTTCTTCAATAATTCTTCTCGATGCGAAGAGCGTTCCAGACTCCCTTTCGGCGACGTGCATGGTGATTGGCGCCCAACCAAACGGTGACCACCGTCCATCGCGCCCAGACTGTGCCGTTTCCCGGGTAGCTTCGCCACATCCCAATTTGATTGGTGTCGTGACCTGGTTGGTGCCGCGTTATGCGGTGGCAACTTGGTGTGATGGTGTTGAGCCAGTGTTAGCCAGCGATGGATCCATTTCCCCACCATGTCTGTCCACCAGGCAGCATTCTGCTTCACACCAGCGCAGAGCCAGACCTGACCTTCGCAGTTACTCCCTGGCCAAGGCGTGCCGAGAGCACCCGACGGCGCCAGCGGGGCCCTCTTTTTGCAAGGCGGGCCCAACCAAGTGGGTCGGGCATATCGTCGCCAGCAGGTGCGTCCCTGCCAACTTGGCTACGATGTCTGGGAAGGGAGACTCTATAGGCCTGTGGGAGCGGGCGGGCTGTTGTGGTTCCACCCCTCTCACAGCGATCTGCGGTTGTAATCGCAAACAACAGCGCTGCACGTCGCGCACGATGTCGCTTGTTCTGCCCAGATGGAATCAACGCGAGCTGGTTGGGTGTGGGGAAGGGCCATGGGAAAACCTGCTGAGGAATATGGGTTGTGCAGCTGTGACTGGTGCGAGGGGTGTGTCAAGGAGCAGAGCAGTGACGCGAAACCCTCCTCACAGCTGAACAAGGTGACGTCCCGAGCCGACAGCGATCACCTGTGATGTCCTTTCCGCGGCTCATGCTGCCCAACCCTGGCATCTGGACATCGCCCGCTTTCGCATTCCTTGCATTTCCCCTTGGCAACTGGTTGGTCCGGCGTTTGAACTGGGCTTCTTGGCCTTTTGGCCCGCGGCAGTGGCTCACATGCCATAGGAGCCGTTCTGTTCTGGTATGGCCCAGCGTGCGGGGGAGACCGGCTTGTGTTAGAGTGAGGAAGCTCCTCTCTGTTGACAAGCCGTTGACAGTCGCCCCAGAATGTGTCTTGACCCTGCACGCTGACACTCTTGCGATGCAGGCGGCACCGGCCCCGGCCCCAACGTGGCGCCAAGAGTTGAGCAACCAACCGAAAGATGGTGGGTGCAGGATGACGCATCATCGTGTCATGTGCGCTCGTTGGCGCTGCGCGCCACCACTAGCGCACTCTTCGAGAGCCGTACTGCCACCACATTGGCTGATTAAGAGACTCGGATTAGCAATCGCACGGACTACCCACTTTGGCCCAAGACGAATCGTTGGGTGTTATCCTGGGAACTGCTGTCTGATTGTTGGAATGCTACCTTAATGTACTGACTGCTGAAATGTTTAATGGCCTTTGTTCATTCGAAGTTTGCAGGGTTGTTTAGCACAAAAGCCTCTGGCTTTTGCATCAACTTCCCATTCTATCTGTTGAAGAGACACGTACATTTTCGGCTTGGCCTTAAGCACAAGAACAATGGTGAACTTCATCACACAGAGCAGCAAGCTGTTGTGCCAGTTTGTAACACGATTTATCCAGCATCACACCTTGTTCTTTTTGCCTCAGTTTCTCTGATTGCACACAGTTTAAGCTGCGACCATCTAGAGCGTTTCGATATGTTGTGGTTGCTCACGTCGTGTCCTTGCAATGTACCTGTAGAATGCGTTCCCCAAAACCAGATGCATGGCATGTGACACAGTCGCAAAGTTTGGGGCTCCATTTTTATCATATTTCCATGCTTAGTGCAAGGAGCAATGGCTCACACAAGCAATACAGATGTTACTGGTGAAGCCATCCATGATGTTGTTCATTTTGCAGATGCAGATTCACCAAAATTTTGCTGTGCAGGATGCCCCAGACGTTCAAAGTTCTGTCGTGGCCAAGTCTGTTCCCCGTACACAGGATGCTACTGTTGTCAGCATTGCTTCTGCTGGTCTAGCTGCTGCTGTTGCTCGAGATTCTCCTGCTGCCATAAGACAGGATCAAAAGGTTGGTCGTCTTGGCGGCTTGCTGCATATCAACGCCATGCATCCATCCCTTCATCCTTGCAGTCACAGGTTCAGGAAGCTCTCAGTGTGCAGGGTGCCCCAATCGGGCAAAACATTGCCACTGCTCAGGCTGCTCCAACTACAAAGGATGCTTCTCCAGCCAACAATGTTCCTGCTTACCAAGATACTCTTCCTGCCTTGAGGCAAAGACCTGAACTTAATCAATTTTTTTGTGTGGCGATATTGTAATATAGACAATATAACTTGGCTTCTGCTGCGTATTTTTGCCAATGTTCTATTGTGACCATCTCGGTGTACTGGGCTCTTTTGGTTTGTTGGTCAGCAGTGTATGCCAGTTGTGGCTTCTGGCAATGGGGCAACTTACTCACCAAGAGTTGACCTTCGCAGCTCTGTGGTGCAGTTTAGCGGGAAATTTGGTGCCTCTTGTGTATCCACAGCCCTGACCAACAGCTGTGCTTGAACAATTGCGAGTGTGACTTCAAGTGCTAAACGGGCATTCTCACTTGGATGACAACCTATACAATGGGAAGTCTTCAAAAGAGTATGCTGTTTTCATTTTTGGAGGACAGTTGTGATTGTTGTGGTGTGGTAAGGTACTGTTGTGTGGCTGTGCGGTAAACATACCAGTGTCAACTGGACAGCTGCTGAAAATGGAGAACCACAGCTTGGTCTTTGTGTCTATCATAGGGCCTTGGTGGCTCTTTGGGCTTTTGCTTTGAATTCGTTTGGTTACTCTGCACAGAATACTAGCAGTACTTAGACTGAACAAACCATTCGTTTCCACCTTTGTCCTGAGCTGCAGATTTCAGCTGTTCCCACTGCCCAAGGAACCCCCACACAGCTCGATTCTGGGTGGCCAGAAGGTCTCACAAAAGACCCAAGAGTGCCACAGCCAGCATTGGGGAGCTCCAGAGGTGTGGATGATGGCACTGCGACCCCAGGGGACACATCTGCAGCCTCTAGTGGCCACCATGGTGCTCCGGCATCTCCAGCCACCCCTCCGCCGCTATCCACATGCACCATACAAGAAGCTAAAGCAAATGCTGGTGGGTTGTGCTCTTTTACCTCGAATGTTTGCCATATTTCTGGCTGGTATTTGTAAACACTGGCATATCTGTGACACAGCATTAATCACAATGAACAGCTCCAATCAGGAAGCCAGCTTTCCAAATGTGATTTGGGGGGGAACACTGCATGGATTGAGCCAGCACTGCCAATCTTGGAGCGCTAAAGCAGTTGCGATACTTTCATTGAGGCGCCGTTAATCATAACTTTCAAAGGAGAATTGAACATCCGTACTTACCTATGCAACACAAGCTTGCGTTGCCTGTGCTGGTGAGTGCTACAGGCCCAATGCATTGGCTTTGTGTCATCTCAAGTGGGTTTATCAGAAATGGCAACTCTGTGCAAGTCCATCTTCGTCACAGCAAGGTATCCCAGGGAATCTCCTGTGCTGAGATGCAGAATCATAAATAGAATTCTGATATTGCCAGGCAATTGAATAGACAATATGAATTACATATAGTGCAATTACCATGCAAATCAGCTGCTCAGCAAGTCAGACATTGTCTATAATTTGTTGCCATTTGCTGACCCGATGGACTTTTTTGTCAGCACCTGTGCCTGGCAAGTGTTTTCTGGATGAGGAGTCAGACGAATCATCAGACGAGGGTGATGCAGACGTGTTGGAGTTGAAGAGGAATTTGAAACTTTTGCTTGAGGGCATCTTGGAGGAGCGAAAGATCAAAAACGTGAGCAGCAAGCATGGGCTCTTGGGGTGCTGCCTGCTTTTCTCCTTTGGCAGAGGTTGGAAGATTGTCCAGGGTCCCTATGCTACCCATTGCCTTGTGACAACCTAAGAAAAGAGTTTACCAGGTTGACTGTGGTGCTAGTAGGAAACGATTGCTGCAGCTGTCTCTGCTGCTTATGCTTCTGGCTCTCAATGTTCTCTTGTTTTATATGAGAATCCGCCCCCCTATTTGGATGTGGTGGCATAGGGAGGGCTTCAGATGTGGTTCATGATTGAAACTAGCGCTCCCTTCTCCTCCTGACCAGGAGTAACTCAAACAAGCATCTGCCTTCTGTACCTTAATTCAACCAACAGTGAAGTTAGCGTGGAGGAAGAAAATGCACAGTGCAAACTTGGAGTGTAGTGGCAGTGCAGGATATATCCAACTTGCATCTGAACCGACTGCCACCAGAATCACAATATTGCAGGCTGTGCTCTGATGGCATAATGCTACGATTGCTAAACTTTTGATTTTGACAATGGTTATGTTGCTCTCAGACCAAGCGAAATGTACTACTGTTTCACCCATAGTGAAGGATGTTGCTGGTCCAGCATTTGCCTACATTGATGCTCCCTGTCTCAGTGTATCCAGCTGGCAATAGGCACCGACATGCTTAAAGCCATTGGAGTTTTTGTGTATCCCATTTCAATGCCCATTTACTTCTATGCAGCTTAGGAAACATCCCATTGAGCCCTGGCCTAAACCTCACGTACTGGTGCGGTGACAGCCATTGGCAAGGCAGCCACATCCCCAGATTGCTGCAGTGGATGTGGACTCAGAGGTCACCACATCAGATGTGAGTGACGGGTTCCAGAACCACCACCAAGACGAGACATACCAGAAGACACGCACACTCAACAGGGGAGATTCTGATCTGTCTCTGCTAGAAGAACTTCAGCAAGAATATGCCAGTGCTGGCCGAAGAGGTGTTATCCATGCCCGGGGTCCCCCTTCACCATTCAAAGGTAGTTTCTTTGCTCTCTTGGCAGCTCATTTGCAAGGCAAATGCAGGGAGCATGATGTGCAGAGCTTGGTCCCCCAACAGTACTCAGGCACACGCAGCATGCCTAAAGTGCAATGATGGCTAACAGCCATTGCGACACATTGATGCACTGCAAGCACATTGTTGCTTTGCTATTCTTCCATTGCTGAACAGAAGAAGGTAGTACTGTTGAATGATCCTTGCAGCATAGTGGAGTGCACCATGCCTTGTCACGGCCATTGAATGTCTTTGGAGCACTATCCTGGATATGACACACCTTTTCATCCTTCAGGAAAGGGTTGGCAAGTGCTGGTGATGACAACATCCTGAACTGCGAGCTGTGCTTTTTTGCATATCTTGCATTAATTTTGCACATTTTCATTCCTCACAACAGTAACTGCCTCCCAGCTGACTCTTTCCCAACCCCTTTGTGCACCTCATCAGTCAAGGAACGGGCGCCCATAAAGCAGGTGCAAGCAGAAGAGCTTGGACTATCTTCATCGCTATCCTACTGCACTGCTGGCCGGCCCCCTATGCTGCAATTGCCAGCAGGTACTGGCACATGGACGAGCAGTGGTCAAGAATGGGTTCCAAATAAGACGCCAAGTCCAGAAGAAGAACTGAGACGGGCAGCGGATGCAATCCTTGTGCCCATGATAGACTGCGATGAGCTGGTGAAGGTCAGGCACAACAGTTCTTTGCTTTGAGCGCTTTGTGACCATGTGAATCCTGCACTTGTAACTGGCAAGAAATCAGCCGACCTTTCATTTAATTCACCGCATTGATAGGCACCTGATTGTCAGGTGAAGGACAATGTGCATATCAGTAACTTTGTGGGTTATTGTCTTAGTTTAATGCACTCACTGTGGCGCCAGTCGCTCTGACTACTATACTAGATTCCTTTGTTGGCATGCGCAATGCACATTGTGCACCTTGCCCAGGTCTTGAGCTAGGAAAGTTCGTCTACGCAGGGACGATTTCTGCAGTGTTTTCTGAATGACCATGTTGGCACCACGTGCTTGATCTCTTTGCTTATATAGCTATCTCAGCAGTTGCAACAAGGGATTATGCAAAATATTCTCAGTGAGGTCACAGCAACGTGTGAATAGTGTGCCATCGCTGTCTACACTTTTCACATTTAGCAGGGCAATGCATGACGTCAATTGTAGCGAATTTTGCCTGACAAGTCATCGTGAGCACCAAAATTGCATTGTTAGCCCTCCCCCCCTCCCCCAACCACCCACACACACACACACCTCACACCCCTTCCGCATTATGGAATGACGACGGGATATATATTTGGCAAGTGTCAAGTATTCAGGCACAGTCAGCACTGTGACTTGTATGTAGTTTCATCAATCCACTCAGGGTCACTTAACTCTGGGTTGACACATGGATCAATTTTTCCTGTCATTTTAGGGAAGACGCTGTGTCAATTTTGGTACGCTTAGCGTCAATTTGTCGTTAAGCTCAGACCCCATCCACGCACCCCTCTCCTTAGCGTCAATCCTTGTGTCGAATCCAGGATGACTCAGCAACATTACCTAACAGTGGTAGTCAACTTCCAGGTGTTTCAAAGGAGAATAAACATGAAAGTTGTGCCGATTTCAGTGGGTTGAAGAATGAGATTCTAAATGCCATCATAGTTAAGGCGGGCAGCCTCAATGGCTGCGCATTAAACCACTCTAAGGCCTTCTTTGAAGATCGAACACGTGCACCAGGCTTAGGAACATGTTAGGGTTTGTTTGCCGTTTATCAGTGACGATTTTGGGCACCTTCCTTCCTTATGTCGATTTTGTGTCAATTGCATGATCTCGTAGCATCACAGGTCCCCCCCCGCCCCAGCGTTAATTTGACGCTAAGTGTACCAAAGTCAACATAGTGCCTTTCCTTAGCATCAAGGCCGGTTGAGATTCCTTGCATCAGGAATTGTACAAAAGAAATCGGAATTGATCATGGCCATGACCCAATGACCAACCACACTCACACGCACATGCACACCCTGCTCCACCCCAATCCGAACATTCCGTGGAACGTTCAAGCTCTAGCTGAAAGCTGAAAATTAAGAAAATTATGCCTGTGGCTGCAAAACGTGCTTGCGTCGCATTGTCGACCAATATCACACGTTCACTCGGCTCACCACTCTGGAGGCCTCTCGGTGATAAGGAAAGAAGGGAACAAAAGTGCGGTCGACAGCGTTTTGTTGTGGTATCTGATAAGTACAGGATCCCAAATCCAACAGCTGCGCAACTGTGTTTACCTTCAGGTGCGAGATCTGGGTATGGGGAATTTCGCATCTGTTGCGTTGTACAGATGGCACGGAGCTGAAGTTGCAGTCAAGGAGATGAGGGACATGGCAGACGACGCCACAGTGAGAGCAGTCACAAAGGTGAGTGACCCGCTTGAGAATTCACGTTGCCCGAAGCGCTGGCGTGCCCTCTGCATTGTTATACACAATATTTTGATGCGCTTCCTCCACAGTAGCACGACATTCTCTGGACATTTCAGCCTGTTGGGCACAGCCGACGAAGGGTGTGTTCCAATGCGGGATAAGCAATCGAGCACAAACTAGCAGTGATTAAGACATCGGTGCATTGTCGAACCAGATGTTGTAGCAGTGGCATCCCCATTTCGTTAACCTGGATTTGCCAAGAACTCCGTAGTTGGGTATTTTTTTGGCTTGGTTGCCTTTGCTTACTCACATTTCATTTTTGGCGCTCAGGAATCTGAGATAATGGCAGGTCTGCGTCATCCATGTGTGTTGTCTATATACGGGATGGGGACCTTGAATGCAAGTTGTGCAATGGTGTTGGAGTACATGTTCGACGGCTCATTGAGAGACCACCTTGTCAAACAAAGGAAGGCGGTGAGTGGTAGCATATTGCGCTTTCACAGGCAATGCACTGCTGTATCGCTGAGCAGTTTAGAGCTACAAGGCACCTTTTGGCGAGTACCGTGAAATGTTTTCCGTTGTCAAATGCCATTCAAACATGTTCTTTGAGGTAGCCAGGGCAGTGTTACGCATAGGCAAGATGCTCCCAAGTTGTGCCGCAGATCCCACAGCAAAGCAATTTTGTAGTGTTTTAAATGTAGAAACGTCAACTGCATTGCAATACCATTTCACAGTGTTCCGCAGAATCTCGACCACACGTACTGAGCCATGGTTGCCTGTATTGCCCTAACGTTCAAATTTTCTTTCGGGCGATGTACATTCAGACAGGCACCTTTCGAACATTTTGCGGCCTGAGTGAGTGAGCATCCTTACAGGCAACGTGGAAATTCGACACATTGGTCATGTCACGTGTCTCTGCTGAACTCAGATAGTCAGGCAGCATCCCCTCGCTAGCAGTCCACACTGACATCACAATTTGCGGCTCGAGTGTTGTTTAAGAAAGCGTTCGAAACATAAGCTAGGTGTGCTGAACCAAAAGAGCAACACTGCATACCGTGGCTTAGGTCTTCTGAGCACAAACATTGTGGCCTTGGACGTCAAGCTTGAGAGAAAAGATATGCATCTCACTGGTGGATTGGAATTTGCAGGGCCACGCACTCTCCCAGCACATTCGTGCTGTAATTGCGCTGCAGATCGCCCAGGGTATGGCATTTCTGCACAGCAGACGTGTCATCCACTTTGACTTGAAGGCTGCGAACCTGCTCTGTGACTTCCGGCATTCTATCCGACCAGTTGTGAAGATCGGCGACATGGGCTTGTCCAAACGCAAGCTTGAAACCTTCGTCACTGGGAACATGCGAGGAACGGTGCGTACATTGGCCAGGCAGAAATCTTGCAATCAAATGTTGTGCCCGTACGCCTGTGGCAGAAGCATATGTGTGCGTGCATAAGTACATGGCATGGGCAGTCACTTACGTCTTAATGCACCATGCAAACACCTATTGTGCAATGCTGAAAAGTACTGGAACAGCAGTCTTTGAAGACCGATGCACATGTGGCGCCCTTGTTGTGTTGCGCAGTACTGCTCAATACAAAGGAAAACGGGTTTTGAGCTCACATCAACGGATGTACAAGGAAGCATGGTTGGGTGGGCGTCTGGCTTCACAATGAAACCCGCTTGCGCGTTACACTATGATATTTCTATGCAGTTGCAAACCTTTTCATGTAAGAACTGCTAGCGTAGACCCCTTGGCTGATGTGGAGTTGTCGATGCCCTTCGATGGCCATTTGCCAGCTTCCTGTGATTTCGTCTGAATCCTTAGTGGAATTCATCGATATACCCACTGCATTTTTCTCCTATATCTCCTCCTTGACCACCCAATGTGCGCGCGTTACAGCTGCCATGGATGGCGCCGGAACTGTTCCCAACTGTGCAGCAGGACCTGCCCAACAGCGTTGCTACTTTGCTGGACAGGGTGAACGAAAAGGTAAGGTTTGCGGAGTCTGCAATGCGGATATGGTGAACGCTTGCAGGTCACTCGATATCCTTGAATCTTTTCAGTTGAAATCTCCACGCAATCCGTGAGCCATGGTTGCGAATACAAACGAGGTGCCATGAATGGCAACACCGTGATCACTATATCTAAGAACAATGTGCATTGGCGTAAGCGAGATGGCTGCTGTGCAGGAAAGGAACAAAATGGGCGACTAGTTGACGCCCATTGTGTTCACATGAGATAAGCGTGGCAGAACGTGAATGGAGTCTAATAATCCACATGGGGTGCATTTTGTCTTCACTCGGCTGAAGACAAGAGAATCGCAAGGTCTTGATGGCGCCAAGATGTAACTGTCCTCCCACAGTCGCCTCCACGTTCGAATGATTTTCACTTGTGGCAAAATCGTGCAATCGCAAACAAGTTTAGGTGGAGCTTATCAGTGGTATGTCTTGCTGAATCCTGTGCGATACTGGCAGGTGGATGTCTATTCGATGGGCATCACTATGTGGGAAATATGGACTATGGGGCAGCGAGTCTATCCGGACCTGAGCCACACAGAAATGTTCAGCAACGCCGTGTCTGGAAACGTCCGGCCTGAGATTCCAGCAGATTGTGACGAGCAGTGGGCGAAGTTGATGCAAAGCTGCTGGTCAAAGGCTCCTGATGATCGACCGAGTTTCCCAGAAATAGCAGGGACTCTGGAGTCGATATGCACCAGGCTGGCACCTGCTGGATGCCCTGTGTGATGTTGGACTGTGGCCGGTAGCTGCGGAATTGTTTTTAATTTCACAAGGGGGAAGCATGGCAGTTCGATTTCCAGAGACTTGGAATACTAATTCCATTGCTGCAGCCCCACGTTCGGCAAGATAATCTGTGATGAAATTACGCTGATAGACTAATTGGAGACTATGTACTTCATATTGAAACGTTTTCAGGGGCAGCCCAGATGCGCTTGAATGAGCGGTTATATGCACGTGTTTGGTAACCTTTAGCTCTGTAACATAGCCCAAGTTGGCAGAACATTATGTCGTACGCCCGTGGCTGGTTAAGATGCACGCCACACAAGATGCCATGCTGAGCCTTCTAAGGAGGGTGAGGCCCATCAACTTAAGCACACTATGTACGTGGCATGTAGGGCACTAGTTTTGCTTACTTGGAGACTTTGGGCTCAAATAAACTTGGTGAATGGGGTCAACGCCAAGGTCGTCGACATTGTGTATGCTCATGGAACAAGGGCCACAAAGGATTTGCCAATTGCTATTCTTGTGGACTTCCCAAACGACAGTGGAGAGCCATTTTTCCAAATGATCTACCACGATACACCATTGTGCCTATTCCAGTTCAAACGGACATGTGAATGATCAGAAAATTGGAATGCTCGCGCACAAACATGCCACTTTGCCTTGCATGGGTCTTGACTAACTACAGAGCATAGGGGCAAACACTGGAAAAATCTACACCCAACTTGCTGATGGGGAGATCAAGGAGAGTGCAACAGTTGTGGCTTTGTCTATGTTGTTAAAATGACTAGATTGGATTGTGAGATCATAGCCCCTTTCCCTTTTCAGCATTTCCGAAGGATGAAGGCAGCAAGGTGCTAGTGTAGCGGCTTGCAGAAGTGTCTATGTTGTGGAAGTTGCCATCAACATTAGAATGAGTTGGACTACTTGGATAGTTGTTTGTGATTGGACCTTGGGGGCATGACTACTTGAAACTTTTTTGAAATATTGTTCGGATGGTCATTCAAAAACATATATTTTTTTCTTATGAATACCCTAAACATCAATAAAAAGCATATGTCAAACACACTTTCTTTGTCCAGAATTAGTTGTTGTCTATTTGAGAGCGTTCGTAACGCCACATAATGACCACCGTTTCACTAGGTGGATCACTTATTTAATTGGTGTATGATGAGTATCTACCGTCACTCGGGTTACCGAATCGCGTGGGCAGCGCGTTTCCACGCGTCGCACCACGTCAGCAGTCCAACGCCTGCCGATGCCTGCAAACACCGGCCCATGTGGCGCGACGCGGTGCCATCCGGCAGGATGCCGACATGGCATCGCGTTTGTACGTATCGGTAGCAGAACCGTGGGCATCGTCCCCATGCGGTTCAAACGGGGCTGAACGCGAGCCCATGATGTGGGGCGCCCATCGCGAGGGCTGGCAACGGGAGGCGTGGGGATGCCTTCGGGCTGGTTACCGCGTGGGGCACGTCGCATTTCCGGCGCCGCGGGCCGGCAGCGGGGCATGTCGGGCACCCCGTGGGGCCACGCCCCGGGGGCGGTACAGCCCCACGTTGGTGGACATCTAGCCACGCGTTGGGGAGTAGCTACGTGGGAACTACATGGGCTTGCATCGGCAGTGCTGGTGGCCCGACGGGCAGGGTTTGCATCCAAGGCTGACGGCACACGTAGGGCGGGCCCTGCCCGCAGATGCTTGGGGAATATTCCTTGCGTGGGATCGCGTGGGAGCGCCTGTGCTCTCGTGGGAGGGAATCGCGGCGGGCGCTGTGCGGCTGACGGGAACCCTGCATTTGGGTGCGTTTCAGGGACCGCTTCAAGGGGGGCTAGTTGCATTGCCGCTGCTATGCATGCGCGCCGTCCCACAGCTGCCTGTGTACCTGTGTGTTTCTATTGGCTTCCCTGGAGTTGTTCTTGTGCACGGCGTGAACCCTCCGAGGATAACGGTTCCTCATCAACGTGGGCCCACCATACCCCTGCAATCCCGACCGCGCACGACCATGCAGTCCGTACTCCAATGCTCAGCTGCGGCACATAGGTTTATAGATCCGTTCTAACAACAGCGCGGCCCAAGCTCTCCAGACCCCACATGGTCACACGCCCACTCAGACCATTCCCGCTCCCTGAAGATTCCGGCAAAAGCAATGCGTTGCTGAGCTTCGCCGACCACAGACCACACAAGGACTGGGGCGAAAGTGTCAAGCCTTGGAACAAGCATCGCTTTGCAGCCCGCTCTCCCCCAACCTCTCTTGTCTCTTGCAGTGCCCAGCCAGTAGACGTGGCCGCTCAGCTTTCTTTTGTTAATTTACTTTTGTAATTTTTTTAAACACAAACAATCCGTCTGTTGATTTTCCGTTACTTAACCAGGGACGGGTTTCCATAGCCGTTCATGCCACGTTAGCTTTCAATTTTTTGGCTCTGGAGCTCTCCGTAAGGGGGTGTTTGCAGCCACCGATTTCTGTAAAAGTGCTTTCTTGTCCGTTGCCTCTCCTGGCATTCCGTTGCCATCCGTCACGGACTTTGAGATTCCGATAGTGTTCTGTTGGTCGACGGCGGTTTCTATTGGAGGCAATTTTTGCCAAGCGGATTTTTTTCCCTCTGTCCAGCAACCTTTGCCTCTAGATATACGCTATAGCAGTGACATAACGAGGTGCAATATTAATACATGTATAAACAATGTATATCTACCTATTTGCAGTCCATGCCTTCATAAATACTGCCTCGGCTGGTACTCCTTGCCAGACTGGGGACGCCACCTGTTGTTCTCTCCCGGCCATCCCTTGCAAACACTAGACTACGTACATAAACACACCTTGCGCCCAAAGGCAATCCCCCGCTGCATTTTCCCAGCCAACCCACGGCCGGCACTCCTTGCCAGACAGGGGATGCAACCCAGTGTTCTTTCCCGGCCATCCCTTGCAAATGCTAGACTACGTATATAAACACACCCTGGGTTACACGGCAATCCCCCGCTGCGTTTTCCCGGCCAACCCATGGCCGGTACTCACTGCGGTAATGAATAGCTAGTAATCTTTTGCCAAATGCACACGTTCACTCGCAGCAACTATAACAAAATTCGCCATGGTTTGTCATCTGATGCCTTGGACTTTGATGTGGTCCTCGATGATGTCTTTGACTTCCTGCGCTCAGTTAGACGCCTCCGTATCCTGGTGCGTGCTGCCATGCTCTTTCTATGCTTTTTTTTCCTTTCGCGGTGGTCTTCCCACCCTTGGCGCTGCATGTACCATCCCACCAATGACCCTCTGCACACTCAAAAAAAAAGCATACCTTCATCCCTGCTCTAGACTTCGCCAATGGGTTCAACAAGAACGAAGATGGACATATAGATATGCAAGTGGACAGCTAGGGATGCGCCACCTCACCTATCGATATTAGTAGGGGTCATGACCATCCTTTTCGCGGCGATCACCAAGCCGGATTTTGAAAAAACTCCACTCCGATGACACGGAGGATGCATGCACATGAAAAAGCATGGCGTCAACCCCAATACAACGTCCCCGAACTGCACTGGGCCAATGTGTCCAGCAACAATGAAGATGGACAAACAAATATGCAAGCAGACAGTCAGGGATGCGCCAGCTCACCTGCGTGGCCAGCACCCTCCTCGCCAATTTTGCAATCAGAGGAAACCTCCACTCGTTGCTGCGCCACCAGTCTTCTGCCGACCAGAGTTCCTGTAGATCTTTTGGTTGCCAAGTGTACTCAAACCACTCTGCGACAGCTGTCTCGATATTGTCGGGGAACGTCGGCAGATTGGGATTATGCTTCCTGGATAAAGTTCTTCTTGTTGGGCGCAACTCCCCCCTGTCCCTTGGGTCAGTGGCCACGTCCAACCAACTCACATGTTTGGAACTGACATCGGGCGCCTGAAAGCGGTCCAGAACCTGGCGCCGCGGCAGCCCTGGCGGCCCTGGGGCGGTTTGGCGGTTCGTCGGTCCACGTCATCCCCCGTTCCCCACCCCCCCAAGGCCCCGGCAGCTCGGCAGATCGGCGGTCCACGTCAGCAACCCCTCCCCCCCGGCCCTCAGCGGCCCGGCGGTCCAGCGGATCGGCGGTCCACGTCAGCCCCCTGTCCCTCCCTGCCCCAGGCCTCGGCGGCTCGGCGGTCCATGTCAGCACCCCCTCCCCCTTCCCCCCAAGCCCTCGGCGGCTCGGCGGTCCGGCGGATCGGCGGTCCACGTCAGCACCCCTTCCCCCTTACCCCTCGGCCTCGGCGGCTTGGCGGTTCGGCAGATCGGCGGTCCACGTCAGCCCCCCGCCCCTCCCCCCTAGGCACCCCCCCTCCCCTTAGGCCTCGGCGGTCCGGCGGTTCGGCGGATCGGCGGTCCATTTCAGGGCCCCATGTCCCCCTCCCTTAGGCCTCAGCGTCTCGGCGGTCTTAGGCCTCGGCGTCTCGGCGGTTCATGTCAGCACCTCATCTCCCTCCCCTTAGACCTCGGCGGCTCGGTGGTTTGGCGGTACGGCGGTCCACGTCAGCCCCCCGTGTCCCCCCTAGAGGTGGCCACCCGGATCCGTTAATAACGGACGAGGGTGCCGTCCGTTAAATATCCGTTAATTTAGCGGACCCCGCTCTCTCTCTTGCTGACGCGGCACGGATGGCAGCGGACGGCTGGTGCCAGTCAGCGGACTCTGCGGATTCCGCTTGGGCGTTAACGGATATTTTCCAACGGACCGGAAGCCGCGCACCCCATCCGCTAATTTAGCGGATGGCAGCGAACGTGTGTGCCGAATCAGCGGATGACAGGCAGTAAGTACTGATTTCCGAATCTGCGGATCGGGTTGATTGCCAGCGTGGCTCAGCCAGCGTCCACATACCGCAGACCTTATTTGGTCGCTCTTCTGGTGCTGCCGCAGTCTCCAACCCTTGCCGCCCCACCAGCCACACCATGGACCCAGCACCTGCCGGGCCAAGAGGTAAGGCATACCGCGCGGCGCGCGCACGGGCGGCAGAACCACAAGCCAGGGCAACGCCCTCAGTACCGCCGACCTGGCGGGAAATTCCGGGCCGCGCGGGGTGTTGGGGGGGGGGGCTCGGATGTTCTGTTGGCCGAAAACCTGTCTGTGGCCGGATGCAATCCGCCGCTGATGCACAGGCATACCGCGCTATCCTGCTTTCTGGCCAGGGCAACGCCCTCAGTACCGCCGACCTGGCGGGAAAATCCGGGCCGCCCGGGGTGTTGGGGGG